>APFE031703608.1:393-14872 GCA_000404065.3 Pinus taeda | reverse complement strand
AGGGATGTACCAATCACAGCAAACAAAGCTCAGCCCAAGAAAGGTGTTTCTAAGGTAGTAGAGAATAAAAAGGAAGAGCCAAAGCAGGCTACTGGAAAAGATGATTCTCTTCTTGAGAAAAAGGACAATCAAGCTCATGATCTTCCTAAGGAAGTTGAAAAGTTTACTTCTGTATTTAATATACAAAATGAGATTGCTAAAATCAAAATTTCAGTTCCATTTAATGAAATTTTGAAAGTAGACAAGTATAGGAGTAAAATTGTGGAAATGCTAAATTCTCCACCAGGAGGAGCTGATATTTTGAATGTGCAAGAAGATAATCTAGTGATTTGTCTAGGTCCAAGACTTGAAGATGAGCAAAATGATGAATTTCCTCCTTTCTATATTAGCATTAATATACATGAGATGACTCTTCATAATGCCATGCTAGATTCAGGAGCATCTCATAACCTTATGCCTAAAGTCATTATGGAAAGATTGGGACTAGAAGTAACTAGACCTTACAAGGATTTATTTTCCTTTGATTCAAAAAGGGTTCATTGTATTGGGCTGATTAAAGATGTGGTTGTAGCTCTCACACAAATCCCTGCAAAAACAACTGTCATGGATGTTGTTGTTGCAGATGTTCCACCTAAATTTGGGATGTTACTTTCAAGGTCATGGGCAGCAAAGATCAAGGGTACCATGCAAATGGACTTGACTTATGCCACTATACCAGTTTTTGGAGAACAAAGAAGGTTATATCGTGAAACAAGAATGGCATATATGGTGAGTAGCAAAGACAAGCCACAAAATTTTCCCATTTATTCTTGTGACACAGGCCTTGGATCAGCTATTCTATTTAATGAATCAGTGGGAAAGGAACCACAGGAAGAAAAGGCAGAAACTCAATGTGAAGAATTGCAACAAAGTAATGAAGAAGATGCCTCTGGTTGCTGGTCCTTGTACTTTGATGGAGCAGCAGGGAAAGAAGGTGCAGGAGCTGGGATTTGGATCATGAGTCCAGCTGAGGAAAGTAAATTCTTGTCATATAAACTTAATTTTGATTGCACAAATAATATGGCCGAGTATGAGTCTCTGGTTTTAGGCTTAGAAGCTTTGATAGAATTCAAGGCCAAGAATATTGCTATTTATGGAGATTCTGAGTTAGTCATAAAGCAAGTTCAAGGTGCTTATCAAACAAAAGATGCAAGAATGAGAGCTTATAGAAACTTGGTGTTGGATATATTGGAAAAATTTCAGTCATATACTCTCAATGTAAAAAACAGAGATCAGAATTCTATGGCAGATTCCCTTGCTGTAGCAGCTAGCCTTTTTGTTATTACTAAACATCCTTCTGATAACTATGAAGTGAAAGTTCGTCATAGGCCAGTCATCCCGGATAATATCCTTAATTGGCAGGTCTTTGAAGATGATCAGCAGGTCAGAAATTTCCTAGAGTTGAAAGGAGAATTTGAACATAGTCAAATTGATCAGCAAAATATGCTAGTAGAGACAAGAGAAAAGTCTGAGGTGTTACAGCTACAAAACAATCTGATTCCTAAAGGTCTCTTTCCACTTGAGAAACTGTTTGATCAGAATGATGTGTTTAAAGCACCAAGGTTGCAAGCGAATGAAGAGGAGGTAGAGAGCTGTAATTTAGGTGATTCAGTAGCGCCTAACTTAGTCAAAGTTTCAAAATTTTTATCAGCTGATCTAAAGGTTAAATATGTTGAGTTGATGAAGAAGTTTATTGATGTCTTCGTATGGAGCTATGTTGATCTTAAACAGTATGATCCTTCAATAATACAACATACTATCCCAATCAAGGAAAATGAGAAGCCTTTCAAGCAGAAACTGAGAAGAATCAATCCTCTTCTTATGCCACTCATTGAGAAAGAGGTGAAGAAGCTTTTTGATGCAAAGATTATTGTTGCAATTGGCTTGCCAACCTGGTACCAGTGAGGAAAAAGAATGGGGAGATAAGAATTTGCATAGATTTTAGAAATTTGAACAAGGCTTTGTTAAAGGATAATTATCCTCTTCCCAAAATGGATCTTATTCTACAAAATATTGTTGGCTCTCAAAGGATGTCAATGTTAGATGGTTTCTCAGGATACAATCAGATCCTTGTTCATCCAGATGATCAGGAGAAGACAGCCTTCACCACACCATGGGGCACATTTATGTATGCCAAGATGCCTTTTGGCCTCATGAATGCAGGGGCGACTTTCCAGAGGGCTATGGACATTGCTTTTGCTGAAGAAAAAGACAAGTCAGTGGTAGTATATCTTGATGATATCACAGTATTTTCAAAGAGGGAAGAGGATCACTTAAAACACCTAGAAAGGATCTTGCTCAAATGTAGAAGGTTTGGTATTTCCTTAAATCCTACTAAGAGCATTTTTTCTTTGACTTCTGGTAAGTTACTTGGGCACATTATTTCTGAAGAAGGAATTAGGATTGATCCTAATAGGGTCAGTGCTATTTCAAAATTGGATTTGCCAAGGAGCAAGAAGGAAGTCCAATCTTTTCTTGGTAAGGTTAATTTCGTTAGAAGGTTCATTCCCAACTTTGCTCAAGTAGTCAAACATATCACTAAAATGCTAAAGAAAGGAGCAAACTTTAAGTGGACAGCTGAGGCAAAGAAGTCATTTGAAGAAATTAAGAAAGCACTCACTCAAGCACCGGTTCTTATTAGCCCTGATTTCACCAAAGAATTTCTAATTTTTACATTTGCCTCTGAGGATACAGTTGCTGGAGTCTTATTGCAGAAAGGAAATCAAGGTATGGAACAGCCCATTTCCTTTTTTAGTAAAACATTGGCTAATGCTGAATTGAAGTATAATATTTTGGAGAAGCAAGCTTATGCATTGGTGAAAGCAATCAAGGATTTTAGAATCTATGTGCTGCATTCTCATATTATTACATATGTGCCAAGCACTGTTATTAAAGACATCCTTACACAAGCAGACCCTCATGGTAAAAGAGGAAAATGGATAGCCAAGTTACTAGAATATGACATTGAAATTAGACCTACCAAGTTGGTGAAGGGCCAAGGATTAACAAAGCTGTTAACTCATTCAAATCCGGATAACAGTGAGATCAATTTAAATGCAGAAATATCAAAAATTTCCGAGATAGAAGAGGAGTTAGTCCAAATTAATGAAAAATTTCTAACATCAGAATGGTACAGAGAAGTGGCATTTGTTTTGCAACACAACAGAGCTCCTGATAATCTTTCCAAGTCTAAAGCCCGGTTCATCAAGCTCAAATCTCTGAGATACTTTGTTCATGAGCAGAATTTGTTTTGGAAAGATGCAGGTGGGATTTTGCTCAATTGTCTCATTGAGGAAGAAGCTGAGAAGGTGATTGATGAATTTCATAAAGGAGATTGTGGAGGCCATCACTATTGGAGAGCTACTGCAAATAAAATTCTGAGGGCAGGATATTTTTGGCCAACTATGTTCAGAGATATCTATAAAAGAATAGCTTCATGTCATGAGTGTCAGATGTTTGAGGGCAAAAGAAAACTTATGCCTATGCCACTGATCCCTATCTATGTTGAGGCCCCCTTCCAGCAATGGGGATTAGATTTCATAGGTGAAATACATCCTCCTTCATCAGGGCAGCATCGGTGGATTCTCACAGCCACTGATTATTTTACAAAATGGATAGAGGCGGTACCAACCAGGCAAGCAAATGATTCAGTGATTATTTCCTTTTTAGAGAACAACATCTTGGCAAGATTTGGATGTCCACTCAAGCTTATCACAGACAATGCTCAGGCTTTCAAATCCAAGAGAATGATAAATTTTTGTCATCAGTATCATATTTCCCTTGGTCACTCCACAGCTTATTATCCACAGGGAAATGGTTTGGCTGAAAGCTCAAATAAAAGTCTTGTGAGGATCTATTAAGAAGCTACTGCAAGAAAACAAAAAGGCTTGGCACTTAAAGTTGAGATATGCCTTGTGGGCTGATCGCATTTGCACAAAAAGATCTATTGGAACATCACCTTATGAGCTTGCATATGGTGCAGAAGCTATTTTCCCAACATCTCTTGGGGTACCAGTTATGAAGCTAATTCAAGGACTAGAAGAAGAACCTAATGCCATACAACGAAGAATCAATCAGCTAATAGCTTTGCAAGAAAAGAGAAATGAAGTGTATGAAGGCCATCAACAAAATCAAAATCGGGTCAAGAGAGCTTTTGACAAGAAGATTAAAGATGTCACATTTCAGATTAATGACAAAGTCTTAAAGTGGGAAGCTAGAATTGAGGAAAAGGGCAAACATGGAAAATTCGAAAATTTGTGGAAAGGGCCATACCTGATTTCAGATTACCATGGAAGTAACACCTATATTCTGCAAGAGGTTGATGGATCGCCATATGCTGGAGGACCTGTTAATGGCAGGTTCTTAAAGCATTACAATCAGTGAAAGTCTACCAAGTATTCCATAATCATTGTATATAACCGTTTTATGAAAGTTTTCTGTTTTGAAAATAACTGACAAGCTGAACAGGAAGACTTTAGCCCGAGGTGAAGGCCCATAAAGTTTGAAAGGGATGCTTATCAGTCATGTGTGAAGTGCAATAAATGGATAGAGGCACTGGTGCTACGAGTTCTTAGTGTACTACAGGAGCACACTATCCCAAGTGGAGCCGCTGTTATCACTTAAAACCACAGTTCACCTATGTCCAAAGATTCATAAAAAAAAAAAATTTGGTTTAAGTCAATAGGTTTTTAGGTGTGTCACTTTGAAGTTAGATTTTCAAAAAGTATTGATGTGAGTCCTTGTAAAAAACCGTTAGATACCCTCCCTCATTATGGTTTAAAGCATGTCTTGTCTTGATTGCATCATTCTGATTTTGCGCAGTTTCGCAGCACGATCTGATTGGCCAATTTAGCTTCGCAATATTTTTCCACCTTCACCTTTCCGCAGCATATCATTTAGCAGCCAATTTGTAGCGCGTTTGTCCAATTCATAATTGTCCTGCGCTACGAATCGGGATTCGAGGCGTTTTTTTGCAGCATATTTTCTTCGAAAATGTTAATTCGGGGAGATGAGTCATTAGAAACCGTTCCATATTTTGGTCAGATGGAAAATGTCCTTCTTCCAGGTCATGCATAGGATTCATTCGCCAATCAGATTTAGGACACGCCATGACAATTATTTAAAAGAGATCTTATGAGGTATGGTAGTGTCATAATGTTTATTCATGATGCATTAACGTGCCTGTTCTATGATGAATATTTGAAAAAACGCAAAGAAGCCCGAGTTTTCATTTAAAAAGGGATCATTGCAAGAGAGCCCGCACTCCAAAGCCGAAGCTGTTTTGTAAATTGAAGTTGCTGATTAGTTCTTTGTGTGAAGATATTCTGAGCGAGATGGAAAAAAGAGAACATCGATCCGGAAGGTGCCTGAGAACCGAGCCAGAGGGGCTTGATCTTACGCTCAGAGATGAAGGTGTAGCACAAGCTTTTAAAGAGGCTGGTTGCTGGAGGTTTTGCGAAAAATTGAAAGGAGGACACACAGAGGTAACTAAAGCCTTTGCATTAAATTTCACTGGCTTAAATTCTAAGGTGTCATTGCTAGAGTTCCCTGTGTCTCCGCAAGCCATTTCTGCTGTCACTGAAATTCCGAGAGGTGAACAAGAATGGTTCAAGAATTTCAAGTTTGACATGAATCCATGTAAGGAATTTCTGAAGGATCAATATGTAAATGAGGACCTCACTAAAGCTGTGCCAAGGAATTATATAAAAGAACATTATGCTCTGCTCCTCACAGCCATCCAGAAATACCTCACATGTGAGGGAAGGTACACCAAAATTTACTCTTATCATTTCAAACTCTTGCTACATTTCACAGGCAAAGCATCAATAGACATCCCTTTCTATTTATTCAGAAGTCTTAGTAAAATGTGCGACAAAGTTCAATTAAAGAAAGACAATTGTGAAACTTCCCTGTTCCACCATGGTTTAATTAAGTTGCTGGTGTTAGATAGTGTGCAAAAAATCGGTAGGGATTGGGACTCTTTCATTTTTATGTCCGGTTTCCAAAGCAAAACAGGTCTCACCCCATTGCCAAATAGGGAAAAAGAAAGAAGAGTTGAAGAACCTACATTGGCTGAGCTCAAAAAGGAGGTTAAAGACCGAAAGAAGCCCAAAACTAAGCCAAGGAAATCTGAGAAGCCTGTGGTCATAAAAGAGATACCTAAACCATCAGCAAAAGAGACACCCAAATCATCCAAGGAGAAAATAAAACACCAAAAAGATGCATCAGGGCCAAGTGGAATTGCACAAGTAACAAGAATCAGAACTAGAAGCCAACTAAGCAGAGAAAAAGGAAAATCAATAGCAGTGGAAGACAACCCTATGTCAAAGGCTAGTCTAAAGGATTTGCTGGAGGCAATCGACTTCGAACAAGACACATCAGTACAGGTGGAGCCTATGCCTATTGACCTAACCCAGTCATCACCTGATAGCTCCAAAAAATCAAAAGCCTCAAAAAGGCTAAGGTTTGAGGAGGCTGGTGAGGAATTTATGGTCAAACCCCGAAGGCCAATCACCAGGAGACAAGTCCAAGCAGCGGAGCAGGTCCACAAAGATGAGGTAGCTGTCAAGGTAACTGCAACAAAAGAAATTAGACAAATGCCTAAAGCAGAGAAGGCAGAAGAAATCAAAAGAACAATATATACCAGAGGACAGGCCAAAGAAATGGGAAAGCAGATAGCTCAAGCAGAAAAAACAAAGGAAGGCAAAAAGAAGGATATGAAGAAAAAAGTTCCCATTGCCAAGGAAACTAAAATCTCATCTTCAAAGGAGAAATGGGAGGCAGCTGATAAAGAAATGGCTGATTTAGAGAAAACCGTATCAGAAATTGCAACCATGGAGAACGAACTTGCAAAACTAAAAGCTCAGTTAGGCAAGTTAGCTGCTAAATAAAATTGAAAAATTTTAAGGTCAGATATTGCTCCAAGTTTTTGTTTATTTTTCTCAAGTTCATTGGTTTTTGAGGCATATATAAGAGGAAGACAAATTAGGAATTTTGGGAGTCAAGGATGAAGCTGTAACAGTCACACAATAATTGGAAAATTCATTGAAGACTGTAATTTTGGAAAGAACAGCAGTTTCGTAGCGCGCTACGAAACTGCTGTAGGTGACTCTTTTTAAAGAAAAAATGAAATTGATGCTGAGGTCAGCAAATTTTGTAAGAAAAGGCTTCGAGGATAGGAAGGAGATCATAAATGGCTGCTAAAACATTCAAAGAATGACAGATGTAAATTTTGTAGCAAAAAGGTGAAACATTTTGGTTTTTGCTAAAGTTCTCATAAAGTTACTTTATGACCGAAATATTAGGGTTTCTGGTAGGGTTACCAGAGTTTTGGGTTGAACACCTGTCAATGATCACAAAGCATCTAGATTATCAGCCATATGGTGTTATGCATGGTCATTAAAGTTATTGAACAACTTCAAGCACGTTCTTTTGAAAATAAACATGGATAAAAAGCAGGGACCATGGAAAACAGAGTATATATCTTCACCAAATGTTGAGTCAGCAGCACAGTTGGAATCCAAGGCAGCTCGTTCAGTGGATGCTTCTCAAATACATTTCAGCCACTACAGGAAAAGCACAGGTGTCAAAGATCAAGAGAGAATCATGCACACGAGGAGATGAAAGTAGAGTTTGAATAGGAATAGGACTCTATGTATTAAAATCACAATACCTCTGTATTTAATAAGTTAGTTTAAATATAGATAAGGTAGTTAATGATAGGTTTTCGAGCTCCCCTCATGCTGGAGGAGGAGACTCAAGGTAGTTTAGTTTTGTTTCCTATATATAGGAAAAACTCTGATGTAAAAAGGGTTGGAGATTTTTATCAAAAAGACAGAGTTTTCATATTGGTTTGTGTAAAGTTTTTTTTTCACAGTAATAGAAAGTACACTGTTTCTTCCCAAGATTCATCTTGTGTCTCAAATGTTCAGAATGTATGTGGTTTGGTTTTATTCATCTTGTTTTACAGTTCACTAAACATGCAATCACTTTGAATTCATCATTGATGCTCAGACTTCCTGTGCATGTTTTGTTGAGTTGAGGTCCTTCTTGGTAGATGCTTTGAACAGTGAGACATTATATGCCTTGGTTTCCATGATTTAGTAGCTGCTTGTTTACTGTAGGAATGTGTGACTCCATGAGCCCAATGGGAGAAGCCTTGATTTTGTTGTTCCAACCAGCTTAAACTTTATTCACTTTTTAAAGAGTTAGCCATCTTTTGCCCTTAAATGCATATCAGAAATCTGTGAGAGAGCCCTCTCTGACTAAGGAGGCTAAACCTTAGTCTAAAGCCTGCTTTGAAACAGTTGCATGAGATCTCACTAAGTAGCAGCCTTTAGTGCATGATTTTGTGACAACAACAGCCACCACACCAGGGATATGGTCCAAAGGTATACTAAATAAACAAACCTTGGAACAAGGGGTCTCATCATGAGCCGGCCTGTCCACGTTTCGCGCCCACCTTGTGAATGGCATTATGGCTATCTAGTTACCAAGCCAGCATAATGGCCTACATTTTGACAAAGCACTCTTCAGAATACACACAAAGGATCATGGTTCTGGAGGGTGAAATAAACAACTCTGCCAAGGTTATGAACACCTGTTGGCAACAAAGCTCTGTTAATGGCATTGAAGTCATAATGGTTACACCAATAGGTATCATATAAATACTTTTTCGTCTCTTATATCCTTTGAATAGATCATATTTCATGCCCCGATGTGTATATCGCATGAATACTCATTACCACCAATCATGGCAACGGAACTGAAAATGGCCACTGGAGATTTCGTACGCTTGACAGACGTCCCATCCCCCGGCCTCTCATTATATCACGCAGGCTCTTATGTAAAACACGATCTACCTTTTTGTCTCGATTTCGATATTTCGTCGTTTTTCTAAAACATGGCATAATTTCATATGTTGTTTCTTTATGACTTGACTTCCGAATGGTTGTTGGTCCTCTATTTGATGGCTGGGGATAGCCTATCAGATCGCGGGGGGGAGGTAACCTCATTACTCCATGGATTACGTGTCTGCACACCATTCAGGCAAGATAATGTACGAAGGTATGGCATGGTTTAACGGTATGATAATTCTATTTTACGGAAATTGCCATCCACAATCCTTTTTTTGTTGCATGCTCTGTGTTCTTTTCCAAAATTTGGCGATGATCACCCTCTCTGCGTCTCAAACAGCACAGGCAGTTGCTGTTCCAATAAGAATTCTGAGTGGAATCATGGGGGGAAAGACGGTCCGAAGCGAACCTCAGGAGTTGACAGGCTCCACTGCTGCCCGCGAGATCCTAGAAAACGCAGGGTGGCTGAATTATTTCAGTTGCCTACAAGAATCAAATGAAGCAGTGGCGCTGGAATTCCTGCAAAATTTGCAGGAGAATTACTCCATAGTAAGAGAAAAACGGATAGCGGTCACGGATGATATCATCACAAAAGTCTCAGGACTACCAACTGCCGGACCTATATGGAAACTGAAGAAAGAAAGATTACAAAAGGTTATGGAGATTTTCCAGGATGAAGGCCAAAGCTTGACAGTCAAAGGGAAGGGAGTTATGCCGGCAACGTTAGGGGAACCCTGGACCGAGTTAGCAAAGATAGTGCAGAGCTACATCACTTGCGAAGGAAGGAAAGATGTGGTAAGACAACGTCATCTGAAACTTTTAGCTGTTTTGAAAGGAAAATGTTCTGTAAATCTCCCTGCACTTTTAAATTCATTATTACATGATGCGGCCCGAAGCCTGAAAAAGGCACAACACATAGAAGCAGTAGTTAGCCACCATCAACTAATTCGATTGATAGTGAGCCACAGTCTCACTCAACAACAGAGCAGCTAGGAGGAACTTATCGCAACAGTCGAGGGGGGATTGGCTGCACCACCCCCAAAACCTAAACATTCCTCCAGCACACTGGAACGATTAGAGAAACGCAGGGAATCGGCAGCAGAAAGACATGCTACTCCAAAACGAAAACAATCCTCTAATACACTAGAACGACCAGAGGAACCCAGAGAATTGGTAGCAGAGAAACATGTTGCTGGTACACCCGAACAACCTGAGAGACCAAGGAAATCAGCCCGGCTGGCCCGGATATGAGGAAGGCTGGAAAAGATCCAGGGAACCACTACCCAGCCAATCGAGATTACAGATGAACCTCCAGAACCAGAAGGAGGACCCTCCGAAGAAAATGCTGAGCAATCAAGGGCCGAGGCTGAGCAGCCTGGAGGAGGAATTGAGGAAGGAGACGAGCACTCTGGTACAGAAACAAAAGCTAAACACTCCAAGGCAGCCACCGAGCAGGTCAATCAAGAAGAGGAAGTAGTACAGCCAGGGGGTAGCCCGCTGCAGGACCCTATGAGTGAGGAGGAATTGGCAGCAGTCCTAGCCAATATGGGGGAATATGGCCAGCCCTCCAGCACAGCAGGCATCCCTGACAGACCCGCAGAGGAAGACATACCTGAGAAAGCACATGCAGAAAAGGCAGGAGGAGAAAACCTGCGCGTTTATGATGATGAAATGGGAGACACCAATCAGGAACAATCTGTCCCCAAGACACTGGAAGAAATTCTAGACGGAGAAGGAGCAGATTTAAGGGCCAATCGTAAACCCTATGGCGAGGCAATAGAAATTAAGAAATTAAGGAGGAAACAACAGAGGTTGCTGGGCACTATAGCCAAGCTTCGACAACGAATTCGAATTCTGAAAGCCAACTTGAGAATACAAAGGACCGCAAGGAAAAGAAAGAGGGCCACTACAATAAAATCTCGGAGGACAAGAAGACGACAGACCTATAGCCGTTCTATTGGTCGAAACCCCATTAGGAGACCTACTATCGAAGAACAGACTGCTGTTCCAAATGACATTGAAGAACAGATTGATGTTCCAAATGACATTGAAGAACAGACTGCTGTTCCAAATATCGTTGAGGGACAGACTGCTGTTCCATCTGAACCTGAAGAACGGATGGTCATTCCAACTGAGGAAGAGGAACAACAAGAGGCTCCGATGACAGGGGGACCACAACAACCCTTTATTCGTGTTAAGAAAGAAAAAGAGAGCAAGGAGACCCAAACAGAAGCACCACCCTCAGGGGTAATTCGGGTTCTAAACTCTAAGCAGCATAACAAAAAGGTCCAGGTAAAATTCCCAGCCTCTATGGCTTTATGGAAAAAGGATCCAAAAACAAGGACCTTGAACAAAATGATGAAGCAAGCTCATCAAGAAGTTGATCAGCTGAGAGAACAAACAGTCCCCTGGGAGAAATACGAAGAGCTACAACAACAACTTCGGGATATTGGTCAGTCCGAGAGCCAGGCCTTCGAAGGATGGAAAAAGGAGCAAGAAAAGGTTGCTAAGGTAACTCATCGATTAGATAGTGTTATTAAGCAGATGGACACTGTGTGTTCCTTCTATAATGACGTTTTGACCTGTAGGGCCCCAGCTAAAAATTATGCTTTATTTTTGCTTGAACGATATTTTCGATTGAAAATAAAAGCCGTTAGGGCAAGTGCCCCTATCCACATCAATACTGTTAATGATTTTATAGATTGTTGCAAGCATTATGGAATTAAGGTTCAAAGATTATTGTGCGAATTTTACTTGCACAACCGTGTGCTAGACCAGGAAATTGATTTAAATCCTGGCCCTTTTGTTGGCGATATACAATTCCAAGCCTTCATCTCATTTGGGGTTAATCAGCTGAAATGGCTCAGAGCTTATAACACCTTTCAGAGATAGGAGAATAGCTTAGACTTATGGGTGCGAGCCGAACCTAAAGACCCAGTGACTCTATGGAGAGAGCATAGGAGCCTTATGAGGACCCCGGGTGTCATCGAGATATTAGGACCCATGCACGAAGACTTGATCCAACATAGTCTGGAATATTTTCTGACTATTAAAGACCTTGCCATCGATGCTGCAAAATTCTGATACCGAACCTCTAGCCCAAACATCCAACTCAGGGAACCATTCAAATACGAGAATTTTGAGCTGGCTGCCAGCCGATTGAACCTTTATGGGGAACGTATTCTGCAAGCAGGGCCATCCTGGTTGGGGTATCGATTTCGTAGTCCAATCATTTGGCACCCTGCACCCGGATATTAGGCCTTGTATGAAATGCCTGCAGATCAAATAAATCAGTTCTTTGATAATCTAGTTGCTCATCACGGTTGTCGGCCTCCTCACGAGATCCCCTCTCCGGCCTATTCTCTCACCGCCTTGCATGTCAACTATAATGTTTTCATGAGAGCATGAAACAGGGTAAGCAGGGGGGTGTGTGCAGCACTTGAAAGGTATGCTTTTGACAAACAATATAGTGGCTTTTCAGTAATATTTGTAACCTTTTCTGCATTGTGAATTCAAAAGGGATAAAGGATTTTAATAAAATGTGAAAGAATTAACATGGGAAGCTCAATCACTAATAATTGTTGTTTTTCTATACAGGGAGAAGTGGAAGCAAGGAGTTGCCATCCAAAAGCAAAAAACAGAGGAAGAATAACTGCTGTCCCTCCAGAAGGGAACCGGATGCGAACAAGATCGAGTAAATTAGAGCTGAATAACCCAGGAAAGGAAGGAGGGATACCGAGTCGGAGAACGCGAGAAATAAAAGTAAAGGATTAACCGATTGGCGAATCCCTCAGGATCTTCGATCCTGAGGGATCGTTGTTTTACTTATCTTTGTTATCTAGATATCTCCGCCGTTACTCTTATATAAAGGAACATCGTCTATGAGCAAGGGGACTACTGCTTTTGTAATTTTAAGTTTCAAAAAAAACTTTGATCATTGAGTCTCACTAAGACCTGGTTTATTGTACATTTGTTGATGCACTAATATAAACGACTTGGCGTTTATTTCATCTTTACGTCTAGAGTAACCTAAGGCGGTGTACCATTGGCAGCTAAGGGCCCGGCTCTGAAGGACACTTGCTTTTGTATCATTATACTGTGATTTATGCGTGGTTTGCTTATCTTTATTACTCAGTAATCTGATACATCTTTCATATGCTTTGCTATGCTCTGTTTGGATCAATACATTAATGATTTTTCCGTGTAATGACTCTGCACTGTATAATTGGATCTCATCAGAGTTGAATTGTGTCTTTAACCAGCTATTTCTGTTACAGAGCATCGATATGAATGTTAGTGTCATTGGATCCATGTGAAATAAAAATTATTGGAACTTGAAAGTAATGTTACTCTGTTTAGAAACATAGTTATATTATCCTTCATTCTCATATTACTATATTAATGCGAAGCGTGTATATATGGTTGATTATTGCTGTTCCATAATTCATCAATGAGTGTTGTTCCATAAAGTATATTCCATCCAGTTTGCTTGAGGGGAAAATAATGTTATATCAGAGTGTGAATCAGTTGGTTTTGACTCGCGAGATTTAGTTCTTTTGATTGTTGTTCCATTTACTACTGTTCCATTTACTGTTGTTCCATTTACTGTTGTTCCATTTCCTTTTTGTTGTTCCATTTTACCTTCTGCCATTCTATTTGCTTGCCTTTGTTGTTTTGGTGTGAGAGAAGGTCTAAGGCTGTAGTGAGTCTCATCAAACGCTACCTAGCTCCCAAACCTATGGTCCATGCTCTACTTTCCTTTCTATTAGTTTCTAGAGGGATGGGTTATCGCTTCCGTACCCTTGACTGATCAACTATCTCGTGTGATTCTATCTTTTGGAATAATTTAGTTACAGTTTAGCATCTGTTCACTTTTGTATTTTCTGAACGCTATTCTACTAAGAATTACTCAGACGAATAGCCTCAGATTGTGTTACTCTTTGCAATAAAAAAACGTTCCCGGATTGATTTATTAATGTAGGATAATTAGAGGTGTGGGAGACCTTAGTTACAGCTCTACAGTCGCCTACCCATGGTCCGCTGACCATGGGATTGTGTAAATTGAGCGAGGCTCTAAGTTGTAAAGATCTCATAATAGAATCTAATGGATAGAATGAGATATCGAAGCATAGAATATCCACCCCGAATAGCCAATCCTTCCTTTCTATTATCCAGCAAAATGAAGAGACACAACCTACAGCAAATCCGCTGTAATATCCTTTGTCTTCTCTCACAGTCTCACCTCTTTGTTTCTCGCTCACACAGAATATACATCTATCATCGCCTCAAATACAATGCCCTCATACAAAGAGAGGCGTTGCTTTCTAGGGAAAAAAACCCTAAACTAAACATAAGTTCTACTGTCAAATCATCCGCCTAATGAATGGCTCAGATTGACTAGAAATTACTATACAAGGCAAATTTACATCTGTTTTTAGCTTCGGGGGCACTGCCCCCGAGCCCCCGCCGGGGGACTGCTGGCCCCCAGACCCCCCCAGCCGGGGGGAATCGGCCTCCCCGGAGCCCCGCAGGGGGGACAAGTCCCCCCCGCACCCCCCCACGTGGAGGGGTGTACAAAACTTCCT
>APFE031703601.1:29681-48894 GCA_000404065.3 Pinus taeda | reverse complement strand
CCACTCAAGCCCATAGAGGTGAGTGCCCCTTTTCAGCAATGGGGTTTGGATTTCATTGGCGAAATTCATCCCACTTCTTCCGGACAGCATAGATGGATCCTCACAGCCACAAATTACTTCACAAAATGGATTGAGGTGATTCCCACCAGACAAGCTACAGATGCCGTAATCATTTCATTCCTCGAAAATAACATCTTGTCTCGCTTTGGTTGTCTGAATAAGCTAATAACTGATAACGCAATAGCATTCAAATAAAAAATGATGGTGAATTTTGTCATAAATATCACATTATTTTGGGTCATTCAACTGCCTATCATCCGCAAGGCAATGGATTGTCAGAATCTTCGAACAAATCATTGGTCAACATAATCAAGAAGATGCTGGAAATGAACAAGAAGAGCTGGCATAAAAGGTTGGTAAATGCGCTTTGGGCAGATCAGGTCAGCCAGAAGAAATCCATAGGTACATCACCGTTTGAGCTGGTTTATGGAGTTGATACAATATTTCCTTCCTCTCTCGCTGCCCCGGTTGTCAAACTTCTTCAGGAGGCCAGCAGTGAAGAAGATCCCATGCAGAGGAGGCTGAATCAAATGGTCCACTTGCAACAGACCAGAGAAGAAGTTTTCAAGAACACGTCCAGATTGCAGGAGAAAATCAAGAAAATTTATGATAGAAAGGCAAAGGGGGATAACTTTCAGGTGGATGATGTAGTGCTGAAGTGGGATGCAAGGAATGAGGAGAAAGGAAAGCACGGTAAGTTCGAGAACCTTTGGAAAGGTCCCTTCAAGATCGTGGCATATCGGGGGCAGAATGCTTTTCTTCTTAAGGAAATAAATGGAGAGGATTGTCCAGGAGGGCCGATCAATGGTCAACTGCTCAAGGGGTACCAATTCTAAGCTATCAAATGCTACTTCCACTATCATTGTAAATACCATTTTATTTCAGTTTCATTATAGTTGTTCAAACTAGTCTTTAAGTCATTTCAGTGTCAAGTTTGAGTCAGTTTTTGGTCGTTTCAGTTTCATAAATGAGTCAGAGTCCTGTATTCTTTATCAAAAATATGACTCCACAGCCCAATGGACGAAGGCACTATCTAGCTCCTCCAGAGATCTACTGTTCTTGGCACCTCCAAGGAGCTACCATCCCCAATTGGAGCCAATGTTAGAGTCGGTCTTGTCAGCCCTCCGTCAGAGATCAAAACTCTTTATGCATTTCATGATTAGGTGTCCCGCTCCATTCTCCTAGTTGCATTCCACTAGGGGGCATGCCATAATCTAACGGAGAAGGTCATGATAGTCATTCCCCTTCATGTCTGGCTCCTGTTGGCTCAGGTCTTTTGTCAATCATCATCAAGGTCCATGATAGTCAAGGTCTGGTCCTTTAAAGGGCAAAGGTCATTTTGAGGTCTAGGTCTAGGAATTCATCAATTTGGTATTTGAAAATGTCCAGTAGAGCCATGCAGGCCAGAGTGAGGTCCTTACATAGTTATGGTTCAGAAAGCTTCATCATCATGTGCATAAACTCCGACTCAAACAGTGTCATTTATGACAAAATTTTCAAAAAAGTTGTGAAGTGATTTTTTCAGATGCAGTCATGGTTTCCGTGGCCAAATGTCCCATCGTGCTATCCCCGCAAAGAGTGCCGAAAATTGCATAATTAGAGCTAAAATTTCAAAGGGAAAGTGAAAATCAGTGCGTTTTAAAGTCAGTGAAAAAGTGCAAAACTTAAACATTAGAAAAATGGGTTTTTGAAGAGGAAAAAATTAAACCCATCTCTTCCAAGGCTATATATACCAATTTTTGTCAAAAACAAATACGTTGTGCCATTACAAGTCTTGGAGAAGTGTTGGAGTGTGCATTGTTAAGCGATTGAGTGAGTTGGAGGCAACCTTGGAGAGTGCGGCGCATATAACCAGGAGCGCGATGCACACAGAGGGCGCGACGCACACGCAGCCTACCCACAGTGCGATTTTCCCAAGGGCACGACGCATACCCAGAGCGCAATGCACTGGGCTTTGCGCACGGCGCATACAGTCAGAGGCTTAAGCGAGCAACTAGAGTTGGTTGGAGGTGAATATAGGGGCACGGCGCACACACCACCCGCCCATCGTTCAAGCCCATAACGAGTGTGGCGCACACCCGGGGTGCGGCGCACACAGAGAGGGGTGCGACGCACAGAGATAAAGCACCCAGAACGTGCCAAAACTCCCTCAAATTTTTTGTGAAGCCCCTCTAATTGCAAGGTAGGCTCTCAAAATCACTTGTGCATCGAATTTGAGAAAGAGATGGTGGGTTATTGTCGGTGATTGAATGCAAAAACATTCCATAAAGCAAACACAAGAAGACACCAAAGAAAAACCATTTTATAGGGGTGGGTAACAGTGTTGTTGCTGCCAAGGTTATTTTTCCTACCCTACCCCTGTCCCTTATTCCCCTATGTCATTTTTTCCCTATTATCACTTTCCTAACGCTACCAAAATCATATTCCCTTTCCCCTCCTCCTATTGCTCAAATAAAACCCCAAAACCCTACCCCATCAAAATACTCAAACTCCTCCCATATCCCTAACAAATTTCCCCTATAAACCCTATCCCCATTTCATCACTCCCTTCCTAACAATCCCTGTTTCATTGTTCCCCTTGGTAACAGATATTTCAAAGGCACCCAACCTCCCATCATCATCAAAGGGGCAGCCTAATCACAGTCCACGTTGTAGTCATGTCATCACAACATTCATCCGAGTATGAGAGGGAGACACAGAGTGACTCATCCTTAGAAGAGTAGGCTCCCAGGAGACACCACAAGAGTGGCAAACATGTCAGGGATGAACCCACTACCCTCACCGAGTTACAAGCATGCCCTCTTGCCATGTCATGCTTCCAGCACCCATCATGTTTCAAATTTTGTCAAAGGGTGACAAATTTCAGATTTCATCATGAGTTGGCCTGTTTATTTGTGCTTCATCTACATGGAGGTTAGTCTATCTTGGTCGGGGTCACTTTCACATTGACACCCGAAGCTATATTAGTGGCAATAGGTATACCAAATGTTGGGGAGCAGTGGCATAAGAAGAAGAAGGTGGAAAGGCAACACTATGAGCCTTACATCAAAACCAGATTATTGAATGAGCTCACAAGAGTTTTTCCTTTCAGATGCTTGAAAAATGAGTATGCTCCGCTCATGAGATTGATCATGAAATACTTCAGCTATGAGGGGAGGTTCTCTCGACTGTATGCCTATCACATCCGCTTGCTCATGCACTTTACCAGGGTGAGGATGATGAACCTCCCATTTTTCATATGTAGGAATATAGAGAGGATGAACACCTTCATGCTACATAAGACCCCTCAGCAACAACTTAACAATGTGTATCACTTCGCTCTTATCTGGATTTTGGTAGATCATCACTTGGGATTGCAGGGCATTGCTTGGGAGGACTTCATCTCCCGTGACTTATTTAGCACACCATAGGTAATATCAGAGCCCGAGCAGGAGTTGGGTGGTCCTTCTTATGAGCACGAGCACCATGAGACCACGATCATGCCATTTTTGGTGACATATCAGAAAGGCAGTAGGAACTTATTTGTAGCAGCAAAGCGTGTGTTATCTCCACCCGGGGTGGAAGGGGCCTCGCTTTCGGTGTCGACTACACAGGTATTGGACAAGGGAAAGAAGCTCGTGCATGATGAGGGACCATGAGGTGTATAGGAGACCGATGTCATCCACATTCAGGATGAAGAGACAGAGGCAGAAAATGCCCAACTTAGGATGACCATTCAGGAGAAGGACACGGAGATCAAAGACTTGATACTCAATTTCGAAAGGGCTAGATGGGTCATCAAGTATCTGGAGCAGAGAAACAAACAACTTGAGGACCAGCAGACGATCATGGAGCTACAAAACATCCGTGAAAATCGACAAGCTATCCAGCACAGGGGGATTGAGCTCACTACCTTGGAGCAAGAGATCAACAACGACCGTGAGTCTTGGTTGGATCGGGTCAATCTACACTTGGAGAAAATGCTGGAGAAGGAAAATAGGGAGAAAACCATACTGAGGGGGATGGCTTGTCATTACAGTGCACGGAACATGAGCGCAAAGGCCCGAATAAGGAGCTTGAAGGCTAAATTGAGCAAAGAAACAAAAGAGGCAAAAGAGGAAAAAGAGCAAGATCGACTTCGAATCTTGGCTGAAGTTTCCTTGGCACAACATAGTGCTTCATATAGAACTTCCAGCCCAAATTTCAATGAATTTTGGGAAATTTTGGTCACGTGACAATTTTTTGGCACAAACACAGGTTTTTTCTCTATATGCGCTGCGCCATCGGCGTGACGCGTAAGATTGGGAGCTCCAAACGAGAAATGTTTTGCATTTTTGGATTCAACATGCTAAATCACGAATAATGGCACACGGAGCGAGAATTTTGGAGAAGATCTTGGCCACCAAAAGGGAAAAAAACACTCAAAAATGGCCTCACTGCCCCTATTTTGACACACAGGAAGCAATCTTGGGAGAATGAAGATTTGGAGGGGAAAATGACCTCCAAATTCAAAAATTCCACTTGGGTTGGAAAGTAGACAGGACAGGCTTTCTAACAAACACACTTGAGCACATTTTTGACTCCTACAAGTGCCTCAAAACTTGCCTCAAAGCAGCACGATGCATACAAGAAAAGGTCGCGGCGCATATAGGAAAAAGGGCCAGAATGCCTCTATTTCGCAAAATTTCGCTTCCCGACTTTTTGTAAGTGGGCCCACTCATATGCACTTTAGTTTTTCGGCACCTAAGTTGGTTTTATAAGTATTTTCACTCCAGATGGTCAGTTATGCAAGTGGCAAAGGAAGGCAAAGGTCCACCCAAGCCATTTGTCATGTTTGTGGCGCTGCACCTATAACTGCTGTTTGGATCTCCACCTTCATTTTGTAATGATTTGAGTAACTCCCCAACCCTTGGGTGTTCTATCTCTTCATGGCACATTCTATATATTGTATGCAAACTATTTGCAAAGTGTTGGTTGGCTTGTAACTTCTGGGAGACTATGGGAAAGAAACTCTGTTTCTGCATTGTATATTTTTTACAGAAGATTAATGAAAGGCAGTGGCTTTGTTTCATGAGATTCACGTGGTTGTGAGTGTAGAAAATGTGGCTCTTATGTTTCATATGTATCTTGTTATGTTTCATAGCTCATTTCATATTCATTTCCATTGAAATTTTATGAGTTAGCTAAGGTAGAATTCAATTTTATTGCTCTACCTGTGGGAAAATTTCATGTTCAGTGTTCATTCTTCTCTTGAAAATGATTCATGTTGTCCATGCCCTTTTCACCCTCTGTAATATCCCTCCCTTAATAATAAATAATAAATAACTAGTAAAATATACAAACTAATATTAATAATAATAGTAATAATAATAAAAAATAATAAATAATAATAAATAAATCATCTTGATAATAAATAATAAGAATAATAAATAATAAATGATATTAAAAATTATATAAAAAGAAATAAGTAATAAAAATAAAAATAAAGATAGTAATAACCATATTTAAGCTCTAAATAAGAATAAATAGAAATAAAAGAAGAAAATTATCAAAAAGAAGGAAATAAAACAAGAAAGCTAAAAATCAAAAGAAAAGTAAAGAATAAAACAAGAAAAAAAAGTTGCATGCAGACACATGGAGTGTGTGCATGTGGTTCCCCTTCCAATGTTTTGTTCTATTTAATAGATGGTGAGGAGGATGGGAGGTATCCATCATTCCGAGATTCTATCTATCATTCTCTTGGGAGAATGGTATACTAAGACTTAGGAGCACTGGTAGTAGTCGTTGATTGAGGGCTCGAGGGTGGTCAGTTGTAGCAGAATCCTGCACAATTGAGCCTACGGTTGGGAGGAGAGTCGTCCCCAAACCCCGTTGTGATAAGCCTACTATTACACAGGTAAGCCCAGGTAAGTACACTTCATAGTTTAAGGTTAATGTTAATTACTTAATTAGATATCTATTTTGGGCTGTTACACCCTCTTAATCAATCTCTCCATTAGGCACTATCTTAAACTAAATTGCTAGGCTTTCCGCCTACCTTGCCTCACGAAATAATTTGTGCCTTTGTATTAAGTTCTCTGTTCTTTGAGGTCCATTGGTCCCATACCATCCCAGAAACACAGTCATTCATAAAAATCACTTCTTGTATTCATATTCACTTACTAGCCTAAGATAAATAGTTCACTCTAAGTCATCTCAGGCCATTTCATTTATCTATTCACTGAATGTGATTCGGAGAGAGCCCTCTCCTGTTATGGTAGGGCTAGCTACCAGACTGAGCGTGGTTTGTGGTTACCCTGAATTTTGCCTTATTTCAGCCTAACACGAATTTAGGTGATAACATTATGGCAGAAATACGACCCATCACTTGTCTATTAGGTTTCAAGTTACTTGGAGGGGCTTCCGATATACCCAAGGGTATGTGGAAATGTAGTCTGCGCCCGATTTTTTCTAATGCACTACTACTTGAAGGGGTGCCCACATGGGTTACAAGGGAGTCTAGCAAGCGTGATCACCTCTTGTAGTTCTTGCGTGCATGTCTCCCTAAATCCACAGGTTTATGCACTCAACTGCAAATCTTGTGGTTTAAAGACATTGTAACACATCCTTAGCCTATTTTTTTTTTTGTCGAAATTGAACGTATAAATGGCCTTGAAAAGTGCTTTGACATTGCTTGTTATGTACTTGACCTGTGAGAATAAAAAAATGCCAGAAATACAAAACGATATTGCCAAAAACAAAAAAATATCACATGAATTGAAACAAGTTGCAAAGATATTTTATTATTTAGAAGAATAATACAAATTTCGCTTTCCTCTTCGAGGGGGAAACCTCCAATAGAGTAGAGATCAATTACTATAAAACTCAATGATTCTTCCCTTTCTCTCTAAGGCTATTTATAACTTTATGACATCTAAAACCCTAACTACTAGTGGTCTCTTACATAATATGGGTTAACCACTTTATTTATTAACTATGGCCTGTTTATAACTAATTGAGGTTCCTTTTTTGTAACATGGGTCGACCACTTACAATTGTTATTAATGCAGATAACCACATACAAGATTTATTAACTCAACTAACTGACTATGAATCTAAAGAAGTCCCTTGGGGTTATTACATAAATAAAGGGGTTAGGGATGGACCCTAACAGTTCCTCCTCGAAGAGGCTATTTTCAAATCGTTGATCTATATTTTCTTCTGCTTTGTGATATGGTTGCATAACACAAACTTGATGCTACTCCAATTCTTGAATTTCTTTTTGGGATCTCCTCTGAAACTTGGATTGGTTTGGTTGTGGATATTGGTTCAACAAATAGTGTTTTTAGTGACAAAACCATCTCTAGATCCTTAATTCTTTATTTTAATACTACATTATTTACCTCCTATTCAAAAATTTATTGAGCTAATGCATCCCAGATGGCTTGATGGTATTCACACAACTTGGAGGGATTTATTCCTATTGGATTCACACTTATATTGAGGGGGGTGTGAATTAGTACAATACCATTTCTTACTTATTTAAACATTTATGATTCATAACCAAATAATCTCACATATGGAACACAAAATATAAATGAAAATTCCTTTATAATAGATCCTTGTAGGCACCAACCTGCAAGAGACATCAACCCCCCCTACTACAATATTTGTAGGTAGCAACATATAGGAGACATCATTCCCCATTGTTGAAATATTTGTAGGCACCAACCTATAAGAGACACCATTCTTCCCTCCTACAATATTTGTAGGCCCCAACATACAAGAGACACCAATATCCCCTACTGCATGATATGTAGGCATCAAGCTACAAGAGACACCAACCCCCTCTAATGCAAGATTTATAGGAACCAACCTACAAGAGACACCAATTCCATCTGTTTCAAATATTCATACGCACCAACTTATTTTACTAAGTCTAATTGACACTTATATTGTCAACACATTTGTTAGTTTCTTCCACCTTCATTAGGTTTTCTTTCTACTTCTACCTTCAAAGAGTTTGCTTGTCCCATTACTCATTGTTTTTTGCCTCTTCCCAAGAAGAAACTTGTACAGCATGAAACATATCCAAGTTTTCAAATATGATTATGATATTTTAAACTGAAGCAGTTATGTATGTCTCCTCAAACCTTTGAAATTTTTGAAATTTGAAAAGTCATAGAAAATAAGTTATAGCAAAAATTCCAAACCGACATGTTTGAAGTTGATTTCATGAAAATTTAATAACCATAACTTCCACAGGTCATATACTCAAAATTATAATAGATCAAAGTATGTAATTCTTAGCATAGGCATGTAGATATATGTTCTCTTTCTCCAAATTTCACAATATGAAACATTTCAGGAAAAACGTCATGGAAAAAATGGTAAAATGATCTGTTTGAAGCATATTTCAAGAGAAAATAGGAACATTAAATTCCTTAGAGCATATATTTGAAAGTACAGGGAACCAAAGTCTAAAATTTCTACCAAATGTACCTAGATATCTCTCCGTTGTCTCCTCCATATTCCACAACTTGAAACATCTAAGAAAGAAAGTTATGACAAACATTCCAAGCTAACCTGCTTGAAGCATATTTCAGAAGCATTAAAGTACCTTAACTTCCTTAGAGTCTATATCCAAAATTATAGTGAGCCAAGGTTCGAAATTTCTACCATAGGTATATGAATATCTTCCCTCTTCCTTGTTCGTGTTTCAAAATCTCAAACATCCTAGAAGAGAAGTTATCGTGAAAATACTAGGATGACTTGTTCACTCCAAAAATCAAATTTTTTCTCAACCTTTAATAACCCAAGAGTATTCCCCAACTTTTGTCGCACACCTTAGATCACTTCTTTCTATTATGGTCTTTAAATTAACTCATCCACCCTTTATTTATAATGTTTATACGTTCTCTTATGGGGTTGAATTGTAAAACTAGTTGGGATGACCTAACAAAATATACCGTTGGAAAGGTATTGGAATAGTATTTTCAACCATGTATACTATGCTCCCATTTTTCCTAGGTATTTATAGTAAAAATGCCTTCAAATATAGGGTATCTAAACTATGCATCAAGAAACAATTGGGTATCCAAATAATATTTCCAACAATTTTCTTCTTGCAAAATTTATCTTGGACATTTCTAGTCTTCCCATGTTTTTGAAATCAATTAAAACATTGTTTCTAACAATCTCCCTTCCACCTTGGAATTCTTGGTCTCCCACTAACTTTGAAATCAATGACAACACAATATTCAACAATATCCCCCTTTGTCATTGATGGCAACCCTTAGTGGATTATGCAACAATACTATAGTACTCACTAACCTTTAGTTGGGCATCTATCTTAGTCTTCCCCTAAATTTGAAATCCTTAGTCTCCCCCCTATATTTGATTATAATGAAAAAAAAATATTCAACAATCTTCCCCTTCTTAATTAGTAGCAACCCTAGACATTTGAGCACTGTTGCTAAAGAACTCCCCCTATTTACAATTTCTCCCTCTTTGACATAAATGAAAAAGGACTAATCCCTTGTTTGCAACTTCTCCCTTTGTATGAAAATTATCCCCTTTTGAAATCAATGGAAAAGGGCTACTTCACCTAAGCTTATTTTTCCCTTTACTGATGATCTACAAGGGATATCAAAACAATTTTCTCCTTTAACTTCATCAAGGACATATACATTACTAAAATTCCTAGTTTCTTTTTCCACCAATATTTTTGAACCTTCTTTCATTACTTGCCACCCTTTATAATGAATTGTGATATCATATCCTTGTTCACACATTTGAATTACACTTAGAAGATTGTGTTTTAAACCTTCAACATACATGACATTCCAATTTTAAGTATTTCCATGATCGAGACTAACTATGCCCTTTCTAGATATCCTTGATGATGCATTACCTCCTTTTTATTTGTTTAGAGTAATAAATATACTTTGATCTCCTATCACGTGATTTGAACATCCGCTATAAATAAACCATTTGCTTGCTTTTCTTTGAGAATAGAGAGCAAGTCAATATTCCTTCTTTTTTTCTTGCTTCCTTTTCCATACCTTTGTGCATTGTCCTCTACGCCTAGTAATATTTTCTTCCTTTCATTTCCTAGGAAACCTTAATATGCTACTTCTACAATCACATTCCTTTTACCCATAATTATTGCACTTATAACATTCAACATGACACAAAAGGGGAGAAAATGATTCATATCTTCTAACACCACCTTTGTTAGTTTTGTTGATCACAAAAGTATTCTTTAATAT
Organism: Pinus taeda; assembly: GCA_000404065.3. NCBI lineage: Eukaryota > Viridiplantae > Streptophyta > Pinopsida > Pinales > Pinaceae > Pinus > Pinus taeda. The sequence continues at coordinate 38,605 of APFE031703601.1, read as the reverse complement.
CTTATAAGTTACTCTATTTCTATTTATCACATAGTTATTTCTTACATAAGATCTATAATTATTCATTTATGACCAAAATTATTACAAGGAAAGTAATAACAAAGAAGATATTTTGATAGCAAGATGTGAAAGGCCTTCTTAGTGGATAAGCTCTTCTGAATTCATTCATGTTGATCTCATGAGAAAAAAATAGTTCTATGCTAGTCTTCATATCCTTTGCTAGTGCTGCTTTTATTGTTGAAGGAGATATTGAGAACATTACCATAGTTTTTGGGATTTTCTTCATTTTCAAGTTTTTTAATGGCTTCATGCTTGATTCTCCCTTGTTGGTATTGTGATTTTCCTTATATCTGAAACATGTTTTTATGAAATTTAACCTATGATGGCTGAGATTATTATCTAATATTTCAATACTCTTTCCAAACTTCAAGCTTTGATTCAATTGAACATTTTCTTTCTCTAGTTCCTTTCTCAAGGAAATAATTTTTGCTTCTAGCTTTTTAGAATCTTCTTCCTTTTCTTTAAATTTTATTCTCACTACTTGTTTTATCCTCTTTTACTCTTCTAGTTGTGTCTTTAGGATGGAAACTATTGCTTCATCAATATCATGATCTTTTTTATTCTAATATTTCCTACAATAACTCCTTTTTCTTTTTGATCTTACCTCTTGTTGAAGAATGTAACTAGTGTCGGTATTCATAATTGTATTTTTCTAAGAAAGAAAAAGGAACTGACATATTAAATCATGGGTTTAATGCTTGGGTGAATGGTAAATAGGTCAAAATCATTCTTGGGCTTCTTGTATCAAGAAAGAAAAATATTTTTGTCTTTTCTCTACTCCATCATGTCAACCTTGCCTCATATCAATTTTTCCTCTTCAACTATCAAGTCAGCCTTTGTCAAACTATCCAGTCGGCCTCAGGAAAGGATTAGTCCATCTTTGTAGAGATTATATATATATATGGCAAAGCATTCAATCTATTCATCCAACTAACCATTCAATTTTGAAAAAGGTAAGAAGTATGAGAATGGAATAAAGAGAGGTTTGTCATATTACTAAAAGGATAAATAACAAGAAAAAGGCTAAGAGTTGCAGGAGTAAGGAAACCAAAAAATTTGTAGAAGTATAGAAGGAGGCCAAAGATAGTAGAAGCAAAATAACGAGATCGATATTTTAGCTGTCATGATGTGATTTTTTTAAGTTTGATATATATTCATGGAAGTTTGACTTGATGGATGGAGGTAAGGTCTTTATCTTGGTCAAAAGGTCAAGTTTGTCGCAATTTTATTTTTCTAGTAGAAGAATTTGACTGGGTTTTCCCCTTCTTATGGGTTTTTCCCTGGCCGAGTGCCTACATCTTGTGTTCCCTTTTGTGTTTGTGATCTAACATTATTTGGAATTTGTCTTGATGATATGAACTTAATAATTAGAAACAATAGAAAATAAGAAACTTCATAAGAAAATGTTGAAGTAAGAGAAATCATCATAATAAAAACCATAAACTTTCTACCCTAAAGGATTTCTCAACATGGTATTAGAGCTTAGGTAATTTGGTTAAGGTGGCTAAGAAGGTCACTCCTGAAAAGAGTTTTAAGTCTACCTTTGAAAAGATGAACTATATAGAAAAGGGACCAATCTAATGTGACACATTTCTGGGCATAATCATAAATGTTTACCTCTACAATTAGGTAATAGTCATAGGTAAATAAGGCCGCTGAGCAAAGAAAGGAAGCAAGGATAATTTAAGATACCCAAATTACTAGGCATCTAATCCATTCAAGGCCAAATTATTTATATGACAAATTGAAGTCCTGAGCATAAAATGAAGGCCAATGTCATCTTAGGAATCGAAAATGACTGAATTTTGAGTAAGGACTACAGATAGTCCCTGTATCCAACAAAAAGATTCAATAATTAAAAACTCTGGGATTGAATTATTTAGAGATACTATAGGTATGTTATAAAAATATCTGTCACTCCATAAAAATCAAAGGAGACGAGACCACTATAAATAAGGGATGAGAATTTGTTATTATATATATACCAAATCCAAACTTCAATTGTGACATAAAAGACCGATGCAGAGGATTTAAGTTCTTGAAATAATAATATCTATTGTGAGAAGTCAACTTCTGTGGAAAATTAATTCATCAACCTTATAACGTTGAAAGGAAATCAAGCCCCACATTCCTTGTAAATGTCTAACCTAATAAATGGAATACATTTAAAGAAATCTATATTAGTATAAGGTGTAAAATATTTGAAGAAACCTTTATAAAAAGGACAAGACCTATAAGTAACAAAGAATCCAACCTTTGTTGTATAAGACATTGAATAAATGAAGTCCTTGATAAAGAAATCTTAGTATCACTGTCTTAAGAAAGGAAGTTTGTCATACACCAACTTATGGAAGTAATAAAAAAGTCAAGCAAGTATTGTTTATTTTTGTTTCTTTATTCATCTAACACTATGACTGCAGTTTGCAAGAATAGCAATAAGCTCAATGAAGCATTAAAATTTCAAAGCATAGAAGGTGGAGGTATGTAACCTTGAGGTATAGAATAATCATTTGTTAAAATATCTAGGATGAAATGTTTTTAAGGGTTTCGTTACTTAATTATAAGGTTGATTGTAATAAAAAATGTTAATATTTAGGGATTATAAATCCTAGATAGAACACATCCCTAACTCATGATATCTAGTGCTTGTAAATATATGACAATTTGTGAAAATAGAATTGAATGTTTTTGACATAATGCCTCTAGAGCTAGTTAGGGTCTGTTATCAAAATCCCTTGAAATTCATTCAAGGTAATGAAAACTCTAGTTAGTCATTATGCTATTGTACTTGTATATTTTGGTTGCGTTTGTCAATAAATATTGCGGGGATATATTGAAGGAAGCAAAAGTTAGATCCTTGGGCACAAACTGACTCATATGTTAATAGACCATGAAGATGCTAAGATGGAGTCCTTCAATAAGGAAACCCTACAAGGTTTGTAAAAGGAGCAACTCAAGGTATGTTCAAATATTATATGATTTATAACTAGTCTTCCTCACATTAAAAGAGACAATTATTTTTTGAATTTACTTTACATGACTAACTCCCTTATGTATAGGTATTTGAATCATAAAGAGTCTTGTTAGGGTGATTAATCATTAAATTGAATCTACCCTTAACATAAAATTTGTTCATTTTGGTGAAACCCTAACATTTATGGTTCACTAAAAAACCCTAGCTTTTTGATGCTTAGGGTATCTTGACATTAATAAAGAAACCCTAGTTTACTCAGGGTTCATTAATAAAGTCTAGAACACATAATGATATCCTAATCTCTTGATGTTTATGATTTTGGTAATGTTATGAAGAAGCCTTAACCTTTTAGGTTTGTCAATGATATCTCGGTTATATGATGAAACCCTACGTATTTAGGCTTTGGTGAGTTATGTTTTATGAAAAAACCTTGCAATAAGTCAATATAAATTCTTAATTAAACCCTAGGTGTATATGATTCCGTTGAAACCATAGTTTGGTCAAAGTGTTGTATATCTAATGTTGAAATGTTTGTATCTAGGGTTTATGATAAAACCCTAGTAGAGATTGATATGAAATGATAGTATGCTAAATTGATTGTTAGGTTTGTGACAAGACCCTAGTAAAGCTTGACATGAAATTCTAGGGTACAATATTAAAAATGTAAAGTGATATGATTGGATTGCTAAATTGATTTAGTTTATGATACATAAGGTTTTAACTCTCAATGATGGAATCTAAGGTTTCCAACAAAAACCCTAGCACGTTGTTGAAGTCCAAAATATAAAAGATGTAACCCTTCTTGACCATGAATATAACTAGGTTTGGGTATTTGATGTCTAAAGCTTGATTATTTTGATGCTTCCATGATTTTGATATAGTTGACTTCATGCTTTTGTATATTTGTACTTGGTTGTACTTGTTGTTAAATATTTGTAGATACATCATCTTCAAGATTTTGAATACGTTCATAACTAAAGATGACTTGATAATAATAATGAGCATGATGGAAAGAAGGAGCTGTAAGAATAATGATGAAATTAAAATGAATAGATGATGCTATTGCCATAAAAAGGATGATGTTCATGAAGGAATACAATTTTGAAATATTGAAGTTGTTGGGTCCCTATAATACTAGTGATTACCCCATTACTATTGTAGTTGTATCCCTTATTGATATTGTTTTTCCCCTATTGTCCTCATATTGTTATTACTGTGCCCCATAGAATCCCTCTATTTTTACTTTTGTGGCTTTATATTATTATTGTTAGGTCGGCTATGTTATATTGTACTCCTTAGACTCCTATATATAGAAAGGAGGTTTTTTCATTGGAATCATCCAAGAATTGTTCATTTATGTAATGTAAAGGAGGTTGCCCCCTCGAAGATGCTGAATTCTAAGGCGTTAATCTATCTTTTCTATATTTTTGTGAGCTGGTTTCATAACAGATCATCACATAACATGTTAGCCAACTAGGGTTTAAATTTGACCCAATAAACTCTCAACATGAGCTAAAAATCAACTATTCTAGAGTATATAGGACTCCAATATAGAATAATAGAATATAGAATAATAATTTTATTAATGAGAAATATATAGGACTCCAATCCTTTATTTACAATAAATCAAATTCACTAATTTTTAGGGCTCCAATCCTAGATGAAAACACTAATCTCCAATCCACCAAGCTCCAACCTGTACTTTTCCAAGCACCAACTTGGACTTTACGAGGCTCCAACCTCTATGTATTGAACCCTATCTTCCACAAGGATCCAACCTTGTTTTTATGAAGCTCCAACCCTCTCCACTGGCATAAGCTCCAACCTGATCTTCTTGAGGACACCTATCCTCTAGGGTTCCAACCCTATGCTTCAATTATTCAAGATAAGGTCAATGGTTCTTCAAGGCTTCCTTAATGCCTTCTGCAACAAGCCCTAACAATATCTTCAAGTTTTCCTTCATTTATGTCATCGCTTAGCTTATCAGTGAGAAATTTATCAATCAATGAAGGAGTCTTCGAAGCTCTTCGTGATACCCAAAACAAGTTCCATCAATTATACTCCATTATGGCCTTCATTATTGCATCATTCTCTCCAAATATATCCAAGAATCTTCAATAAGATGCTTCAAGAATGTACAATAAACAATCTCCAATATTTCCTCAAATTTTCGTCCAAGATATTCTTCAAAGCCTACTCAAATGATGCCCCAAAAACTTCTTGATTTCAAGACTTCAAATCTTCTCCAAATGATGCTCAATAGATTGCTCTTCAAGAACCAATTCCAATATCCAAAAGGTGAAAAGGTATTTCCCTCTTTAATAAGATACTTAAATCTATTCAACAGAGTAATCAATAAAGCTTTTTCAAGGCTGCTACGAAATCATCAAAGTTTGCTCTAGAATATTCACAAGTTGGCCCACAAATATCTTCAAAATAGACACAAATTTTTGCTTCAAATCTTATGTCAAGTTAGCCTTCCAAGAAAAATGAAAAGGTCCACATAATTTTGGACGGATAACAGAGGTATACAACTACAGGAAAACCATAATTAATGCATGCTACAGGAAAACTATAATCTTTGTGAAATGCAAGCTAGAGGATGTCAAGGTCTTTTCTAAGTGCAACAAATCTCAAGTCCGAGCTCTATGATTTTCCTCAAGACCAACCTGTGATTTACCTAAGGGCTGAGCTTTTTAATGACATAGGTTCGATCTTTGTAATCAAACAGGTCTGAGCACTGTAATCCATCAGGTCCGGACTCTATAATGGTTCAAAAGACTGAGATATGCGAAATTTCTATTCCAAAAGGACCACACAAAAAAACACTTAGAAACAAGGCCAAATTCCTCTATGTCCAAGAGCCAAGGCTTTCCCTCAATAAGTCCGAGATTATCTACATTAGAGAGCTATAGGCTTGTTCAAAAGTGTCGAGAATTTTCCATGAAAATACCATCGAGGTTTTTGCTCCAAAATACGAAAATCTACAGGAACATATTCTTCAAGATGCCAAAAAATTCACAGTGATAAAAAAAATCCACAGGAAATAGTGCAAATCCACACTGCTTTATTGTTTTTTGTTCGAAAATCCGCTCAGCCGAATTGGAATGCAGGCTTGTATTTATACTAGTCAAAACTCTGAATAGTCATGACTCTTTGGAGAGGAGGGCTGACATGTAGGCTTACTTGTCTAGATTAATAAATATTGATTTTAATTAAATTTTATTCTTTCATCCACACCATTTCATAAGTCAAAGTCTTTTAGTATTGATCTAGCTACTAGAGAAGACACTTATGATAGCTAGTATAATTCTCTACGAGCCTTTGATATATGTAGAATTTATAATATACTCTCGCTTGTACTATGAAATATTTAATAGATTTCGCAACATTCATATTGGTTTCTTTTAGTTATGGTGATTCATCCCACTAATTTGTATGTATATTTGTGTAAATGAATAACTTCGCTCTCCCAAAATTGGTTGTTATAACAAGAACAATGTTTATTTCTTGCATAGGGTGTGTCCTTGTAGCTACCAAAATGATGTGTATTGATACAAAGATTGTTCAATGTTTTCAGCTCAACATTCATAGTTGGTGCCTTAGGTGTTAATTGCTTCATTCCTTCTTGTTAGAATCCTTGCCCTTGCTTTGTCATGAAGAATCCTTTAGGGTATGCATTTAGGGTTTCTCCATAGGTCAAAGCTAGGGTTTTGAATCAATTAGGGTTAGACATTATCAGTGTTTTAGATATATTCAACAATACCATATTGAAATCAATGATGAATTTGACCAACAATTCCCCCTTTGTCATTGATGGCAATATTCTCGCCCTTTTAGCATGCTCTCCCCCTTTGACATCAATGGAAAATGGGGTGTTTGATGCCTTTTTCCATCAAATGCTTCCACTATCATGCTTCTTCTTGTTATGATGCTCCCCCTATTATCTTGTGTTCCTTCTTTTGGCAATATGGTACAAGAGATATCTTGGCATTTCTTCATTATAAACCAGCTCCCCTCGCCTACGTAAAATCCTCTTCCTCTTCTTTTTGCTTATGGAACCCAAGAAATATTGGTTCCTTGTGATCAAGTGGACAAAATCTTCAACAATGGATGTGTAGTGAAGGCACAATATCATGCTTTTCTTTAATGGAATTTCTCCCCCTAATCCTTTGCATTCTTTCATGGAAATGGATGAAGTAGATGATGCTTTTATGCAACATGAATTTATGCACAATTTCTGAGAGATAATCCATCAAGATATATATATATGTGTATGATTGTCGATGTACGACTTGTCAAGAATTTTGTAATAGCCTTGGTGAAAAATCCATGTAATAAAAGTTAATAAAGGAAAAATAATAACCACGGTTGATAGGACACATATTCCACGCTGAATGTTTGGAAAAAGCATAGTGATAGGGATCATTAGTGATTGATTAATGACTAAGTAAATTGGAAAAGGTAATGGCAAAGGATTTGGAAAGGAAAAATGGCATTTTGGCACATTTATTTATGAAAATAATGGAAATTAGGAGAGAAGGGAGGTGAAAGGTCACATGTTTCGTGCGACGAGAAAAATGAAGGAAAATAATGGAAAATGAAGAAAATGTAGGCCTCATTAATAAAAAATGCTCTTGAGGATCAGTTCACATGCTTTTGTTTATTCAGTTTTGGAGCTCTCTCTCTATTCTCTCTCTCATACTCTTGGACACTTAGAGTTTTATTGGAGCACTCTTCGAGGAGTGTGGCATACTTGGACAAATACTCTGGAGCCCTTGGTGGGTTGAGATACTAGTCCTGGAGCCTTGGTTGGACAAACGCTATGGAACCCTTGGTGGGTTGAGTTACTAGTCCTAAAACCTTGGTTAGAAAAATTCTTTGGAGCCTGACGACAACTGTGGGTTGAGTTATTAGTCCTGGAGCCTTGGTTGGAACAAATTCTCTAGAGCCCTGAAAGGCTTCGATAGAGACTGATCTGATGATGGTTTTGTGATGTCCGACTATGAGGTGGAGTCATTGTTTTATGGGTTGGGGTAGTTTGGACTCTGGAAGCCCTAGTTAGTTTTGATTGGTGTGTTTTATGAGATCCCACATTCATGCATGGAATATGGAACAAGGGTGACTACCTGAAGAGAGTTTTGGCTCAACCATGTCTACGGTCGGGTGGTTCATGGAAGTCCCACAAATAGTTCTCTTTTGCATCATTAATATGAGGTTATTTATCCTTTTTATTTCATGAGTATTATACTTCTTTATATGTGGATGATATGGCTATGATTTCCTTAGTATTTCTGTTTCTATTATGTTGGTTATGAACATGTATTATGACAGTGGCTATGTATGGATCTCATCATGTTTTTACTTGTAAAAAATGAACAATGTATCCATGGCCTAATGTATGAAACTACAACTAATGTGTTGAGACATCAATGCTTCTTAGCGATTTTCAGATGAGTCTGAGACCCCTATTCTCAAATATGTTGTTTAAACCTGTAGATTACATAATTGTGACATGTTTGACAAAATGTTTTTCATGGATAGTAGAGGTCCAATCGATTCCTTGTTCAAGTAATTGCATTTGTATGATTGATTTGTCATTATATTTAAGTTTTGAAAGTGTCATTGAGTTCTTGGTAGTGACCTGAGCTCTGGGCTTGAAAAAGTGGCTCAAATCATGAAGACGTAGGTGATGAGCCCCAAAAATGGATAATTATATGGGCTCATCCAACCTCCTAATTCGACTTAATCCACCATTATCATTATTTAATGCATGTTTTTGATTATATTTATGCTAATAGAGTGAATTGGGTTAGTCATTATGCCAACAAGTCTAATGTGTGCTTTGTGTAGCCTTTTTGGTCAATTTGGAGACAAAATTGAAGGTTTT
>APFE031703601.1:906-15672 GCA_000404065.3 Pinus taeda | reverse complement strand
ATACGCTTTTCTTATGAGTCAGTTGAATTGTTGCATGCATGACTTCAGTTAGAACTCAAGTGAGTTGAGTTTAGTGGATTGGAGGTGCAGTTGATGGAGTTGTGTTCAGTTTAGCTTTGTTAAACTAGTTGTATTTAGTCTAACTGGTGAATAGACTAGAGATGAGTTGGGTGAATTAGTTATTAATTAATTCACAAGTTATTAACTCATAATACAAGTAATGAATACATCAGTTAACTCAGTTGCATGTCAGTGCATGTTCAGTTCAGCAGGGACAGGTGTTAGAGAATCAGATTGCTATCAGTTTTGACTATAGTTGTGCATCAGATCTTGCACAATCAAGGGATTGAGTATGCCAATGAGTTTTGCTCAACGTTATTTTCCCACATTGTAGCTTGTGTGTGTGATTTAGCCAAGGAAATAACGTGGTTGCCTTGGAATCATCATCAGTGCTTGAGCAGTATTGAGCAGTTGTAGGCAGGGCAAGCAGCGAAGGAGATTTGAGCCAGTGATTGATTCAGATCTGAGCTGTATTGTGTGTAACAGAGGTGGAGATACTTGTGAGAAGTATTATGCTGTGTAATGTTACATGACTCAATCATTAATATACAGATAGTTGGGGTTTTTAGCGAGATTCTTTCCCCGGGATACATACTGTGTTAATGTGTGAATGCTCTTGATGTTTTATTGTTATTGATGCTGCTATATTGATGATCAACGTAGAGGAGTTTATGTATTGTGTATGTTTTCCGCAATAGTACATGATCAGGATAATCTCTGTTGAATATGTGTTAAATTATTCAAAATTTCTACATTGATGAGTGATCAGAGTGGTTTGTGGTATCTATTTTACCAAATGAATCTGAATGGTAGGCAGACTCACTAGTTGGCCATGATTAGTGAGTTTGAATTTGAGATTAGGTATATCAAAGGTAAAGAGAGTAGGGTAGAAGATGCTCTTAAAAGGAAGATACATGAAAATCACATAGCCTCTTTGAGATCCTATGGGACAAACTCAGGATATGATCTTGTAGGTAGGTCAGCAGGATGTCAGGTATATAGAGATTGTGAATAGGTCGCAACAGAGTATAGGTATAGGTACAAATGTAGGTGCACAGGATGTAGAGTATCATCTCACAACAAATGGATTGGTTATATTTTGGTACAAGATATATGTGCTAGATAGCAGTGAGCTCAAGAAGGTGATCTTGAGAGATTTTCAATTGAAACCATTTTTAGGTCACCTGAGTTATTAGAAGACACTGAAAACAATGAAGAAATTATATTATTGGTCGAATTTGAAGAGAGACATAGCAAAGTTTGTGGCTAGGTGCTTGGATTGTTAACAAGTGAAGGCAAAGTGTAAGCATCCAGGTGGACTGCTACAACCGATTTCGATTTGAGAGTGGAAATGGGAGGTTATTTCCATGGAATTTAGCATAGATTTATCAAGGACAGTAGACAACATGTTTCCATCATGGTAGTGGTGGATAGGTTGACAAATTTAGCGCACTTCATTCCATCGAAGTCTACATTCTCAGCGAGTGATGTAGCACATGTCTTCATCAGGGACATGGTCAGATTGCATGGAGTTCCGAAGAAGATTGTGTTAGATAGGGATGAAAAGTTCACTTCCAAGTTTTTAAAGGAGCTATTTGTAGGTTTGGGCACATAGATGGCCTTTAGTACAACTTATCATCGATAGACAGATGGACAGACAGAGAGGGTCAACAAGATATTGGAGGACATGTTGAGGAGGTATGTGACACATCAACAATGGAAGTGGGAAGAGTACCTTCCATTGGTAGAGTTTGGTTACAACAATGAGTACCAAGAGTCACTGAGGATGAGTCCATTTGAGGCATTGTATGGGTGGAGTTGTAATACTTCCATCAGTTGGAGTGATCTAGTTAATAGGGTGTTGATTGGATCGGACATGTTGGCAAACATGGAGCAAGGAATGCAAGTAATCAAGAAGAACTTGAAAGAAGTGCAGGATAGACAGAAGAGATATGTAGGTCGGAATAGGTTGTTCAAAGAGTTATAGTTTAGGGAACAAGTGTATTTGCGCATCAAACCGAAGAAGAGCTCCTTGTGGATTGGATCATGTGCCAAGCTAGTACCCCAATTTTGTGGACCTTTTAGGATTATTGAGAGGACTGGGCCAGTAGCATATTGACTTGCACTATCTTCAATAGTGAAAGTCCATGATGTTTTCCATGTGTCATTTCTTAAGAAGTATGTTAAAGATGATGATCATGTGATTGACTGGTCTATATTGCAGGTGGAGCCAGAAAGAGACTTCTAGCTGGAACCATTGTGCATTTTGCAGAGAAAGATGCTCATGCTCTGGAACTGAACAATCGAGTAGGTTAAAGTGCAATGGAAGTGGTTCAATGCGATGAAGCTACATGGGATATGGCAGACCAGATGTGGGCTATGTATCCTTCCTTATTCACTGGTTGAGTAGATATTTTGGTATATGTATTTCGTATATGTTTTTGGTACATGTTTTGGCGATGTTTGGTATATGTACATATGTATATGGATGTAAATACTACCATGACCTATGTTATAAAGCTCTAATAAGCTGCATGGGTGTCAAGTCATTATGATGTTATACTTTTTGTGTTGTACGTGTTATTGAAAACCAAGGGTGGTGTTCCCTTGAGGGGGAGGGTTCTATAACAACCCTGGTAAAAACTCCATGTAATAAAAGTTAATAAAGGAAAAATAATAACCACGGTTGACAGGACATGTATTATAAGCTGAATGTTCGGAAAAAACATAGCGATGGAGATCACTGGTGTTTGATTAATGGCTAAGGAAATTGAAAAAGGCAATGGAAAAGGTTTTGGAAAGGAAAAATGGAATTTTGGCACATTTATGAAAATAATAGAAATTATGAGAAAAGGGAGGTGAAAGGTCACATGTTTCATGTGAGGAGGAAAATGATGGAAAATAATGGAAAATGAAGAAAATAGAGGCCTTATTAATAAAAAGGCTTTTGAGGACTAGTTCACAAACTTTTTTCAGTTCATTTTTGGAGCTCTCTCTCTATTCTCTCTTTCATACTCTTGGACACTTAGAGTTCTCTTGGAGCACTCTTGGAGGAGTGCGGAATACTTGGAGTTTTTGAGCAAGAAGGAAATGGAAGAGCAGGAAAGCACAAGAGGACATCGAGATGAAAAACTACAATGAGTTTTTCTTGCATGTAACAAGTTGCATGCATGTTTTCCTCACTAGTTTTGGCATGCATGGCATATGCATGTGGTTTATTGGTCATGATTTGTCATTGGCATGGAGGATTTCCTGCATTAGCATTGGATTTTCCTAGCCTTGCCATTTCCTAGAGAGCCATGATGTTGTGGGTTTATTTCTTTGTTTTATGGTTGGTTCTCATGTGTCCTTTAGCTTGGGTTGAGTGTGAGTAGTTCCTAGAGCCTTGGTTGGACAAACGATTTGAAGCCCTGTAACAACTTGGTCTGAGTTACTAGTCCTAGAGTCTTGGTTAGGCAAACACTTTGGAGCCCTTGGTGGGTTGATTTACTCATCCTAGAGCCTTGTTTGTACAAATTCTCTAGATCATGGCATTAGCTGTGGGTTGAGCTACTAGTCCTGGAGCCTTGGTTGGAACAAATGCTCTAGAGCCCCAGAAGGCTTGGGTAGAGACTAATCTGATGAGGGTTATGTGATGTCCGACCATGAGGTGGAATCACTATTTGATGGGTTGAGGTGGTTTGGCCTTTGTAAGCCCTGGATGGTTATTGATTGATGTGTTTTATGAGGCCTCACATTCATGCTTGGAATATGGCATGGGGTAACTAGATGAAGAGAGATTTGGATTAGCCATGTCTATGGTCAGGTGGTTCGTAGAAGTCCCACAAATGGTTAGCCTTTGCATCATTAATATGAGGTTATTTATCCTTGTTATTCCATGAGTATTATACTTGTTTATATGTGGATGATATGGTTGCGATTTCCTTGGTATTACTATTGCTATTATGTTGGTTATGAACATGTATTATGACAATGGCTATGTATGGATCTCATAATGTTTTTACTTGTAAACAAATGAACAATGTATCCATGTCCTAATGGATGAAACTACAATTAATGTGTTGAGGCGTCAATGCTTCTTAGTGATTCTAAGATGAGTATGAGACACCTATGCTTAGATATGCTGTTTGAACCTGTAGATTACATAATTGTGACATGTTTGAAGAAATTCTTCTCATGGCTAGTAGGGGTTCAGTTAAGTCCTTATTCAAGTATTTGCATTTGTATGATTGTTCTTTCGTTATCTTTCAGTTCTAAAAGTGTCATTGAGTTCTAGATAGTGACCTAGGCTCTAGGCCTAAAAAGGTGGCTCAAATCCCGGAGATGCAGGTACAACACTAGGAAGAAAAGTCCCTAGACGCATGCATACCCATGCCGTGGGAGCATCTAGAGCCTCTTGGATGCATGCTTGTCCATATCAAGGGAGTGTTCGGGGGTTTAATGGTCTAAAACCTCATTTGGTCTAAGGGGCTGGTTACCTCAGTGGCTGGGTTGGCTCCTAGGAGTCCTGTTGTTGATGTGGAAGTTTTGTACAATGTGTTTCTATTGGTTCCACTTCTCTAAGGTGACTGAGGAGGTCAAATCATATCATAGTAACTTCTCATCAAATATTTACCCCGTTTGGCTGGTTACTTGGGTAGATGTGGGAGGAGGGTGTTACAAGTTTCCTAGAGCTTATGCATTTTTCAAGAATGGTCAAACAATCACAATCTCCCCCTAACAGTTTGCATGGTCTCATTTTAGAAAAATATTATCAAAACTTGGAATATATATGCCAAGGATTATTCATTAGATCAAAAACATGATTTGATGCTTTGAGTGTTCAAGAGTATTTTTGATCCAATTTGCTTCCTTCTCTATACTTGTGTAACTTTCTTTTCTTGTTTGGTAGTCATGGTTTTAGCTTGTTTAGGAACCCATTCCACATTACAATTACGAGCCATATGACCAATATTATGACATTTGAAGCATTACATATTATTCATCAATGAGGAAGCATGAATTCTTCTTAAAAAGTTGCTTCTAGGAGACTGATAGGGACCATTATTTTTGTCCTTGTGATATGCCCTACATTCCTTTTCCATATGCCCAAAATTTGTACAAGAATAACAATAACCAAAAAATATACTTCGGTACTTGGAGGATGATTCTTGCCTTGCTTTACTTTTCAAGTCTCTTTGCCTCAAGATCCTTTGATGATATCCATTGCCTCTTGCATCCTTGACATCTTCTGCACGCCTTCTTGGAGTAGTATTTCTTCCAATGTTATCTTGATTATTCTCCTTGATTTTGTTGGAATTGGGGGTGTTATCATCAATTTTATGCTTCTCCACATCCTTGGTATTTTGTACATTAGGGTTTGCATTAACTTTCGTAGAGGGCTCACCTGCATAACCAAGACCAGATTTATCGAGGGGGGATCTTTGATGATTTAGAATGTCATCCAAGTTTTGTGAACTCCTTAGATTCTTATTCAGCTGATCAACTTCTTTTCTTAGGGTAATAATTTATTCCTTCATCATCTTACATTCTTCGTCCTTCTTTGCTAGATGGTTCTCCATTTCTTCCTTCATCCTTGTTGCTTCTCATGTTTGGGCCTTGAGAGAGGAAACATATAATTTCAATCTTAATATTTATTTATCTTTTTGTTCAAGTTGGTGTGCCATGGGATTTCTTTCCTTTTCTGCTTCACCTACTTGTCCTTCTAGGAGGGCCAAGCCTTCCATCGCTATTTCAGCTCCTTGTGCTTATTTGTTTGCTTCTTCTAGTTGAGTTCTAAGGGAGGAAACTTCTTTCTCATATTGACTAATATTTTCTTCAAGTTTGTTCAAGTTCTCATGTCTTTGTTCAAGATGGTTTGACAAAATGTCATTCTTTGCTTTATCCATATGATTTGTCATGGATATGACTTCTTCATGATGTATTTTCTTGTTTTGATGCAATTCCTCCATTAGCTTGGTGAGCTCCTCATATCTTTCTTATAATTGAAGCTTGAGAAGGTCAACTTCCATCCTTGTCTTGTGAAGGTCATGGTCACCATCTTGCACTTGCTTCTTGAGCTCCTCATTTTCCTTTTTCAATTTTTTTTATCTCTTCTAGAGAAGCTACAAGCTTTTCCTTAAGATCTATTCCAACTTCTACTTCAAGAATTTCTTTATCATCATCTTTCTTTATACAACCGGTCCCTTGATTTTTTCTTTCATTTGTATTCTTGGTTCATATTTTGGATAAGAGATTATGACTAATAATCCTTTAGAGTGAAGATCTTGAAGCTTTTATCAAAGTTGTTTTGCTGATGAGCAATTTCCCATTTTGTCCTTTATAGGATTTAGTAGCCCACTCAAAACTACCTTCATTGCTATTGAATTATGCACTTTGGATTATTCTTCTTCTATTGTGCTTTTGGTAACCAATGATTCCCAGACTTCAAAACCTTCAGCCATTAAGAAATTTTTCATTCTAGCCTTCCATATTTCAAAGTTTCCATTGAAAAATGGACCTTTCCTAATTTGATTATCCATTGAGGAGGTGACACCTTTAAGGGGTTTTCAAGCCTTCTTCCTTTAATTTTCCATTTGTTTTCTAAGGATGTACCTTCAAGCTATTAAGTTGTGAGTGAAGGTATTTTTGAAGAAAATGTAACTAGGTTCGGTTTTCACTATGAATTGTAATTATAATATTATGTAAAAGAAGAAAAAATATCATTCCTTGCATCATAGATTTCATGATAAAGATGTGTTTAACATAGGTCAAATACTTCTTCTTGATGTCTTTAGGATTTTATGTCTCATCATAAGTATTATAAAAGTCATAAGGTCAAAGAATTATGCTCCAAGAACAAGTTTCACTATCCTCGTGCAAGTCGGCTCTACAAAAAGACAATGATCTCCTTGATGATATGTTGGCCTAGCATTAAGGAACTCAAGTCAGATTAATGTACCATAGTTGATAGATATTTATAAGGAGAAACATTGAGTTAATAAACAAGTCTTCGGATAAATTGATAATACAGTCAGTGAAGAAGATATACATACACAATGACCAAGGGTAATATCTCGGTTAAGTCTCTACATATATATCATGTCAAGATCTTGGAAGTCTATACAGAACTATTGGAGGTATATATCTGAACACAGTGATAGCTCTTGGAAGTCAAAAAATTAATCTCAAAGAATTGTATATATATATATATATTATAATATTATATATATATATATATATATATATATATATATATATAATATAAATATATATATTATATATATACAGTGACTGCATTCGGTATAGCTCTTGGTGGTGACTTGTCTGACCATTATCATAAACAAAGAGAATGAATGATTGTCTCATGAATGAAGTAATCTATTCCTAAGTAGATAATTATGGTACTTGAGAAAGAAGGAATTGAGGACTGTGACTAGACATCGAAGGTATAAGGAGACCAAGAACTGAAGGAGTATAGTGATATGAAGTCTATAGATTATGGATTATAGGCCAAACAATGTAGAGGATAGTGACAAATATCTTGGAGTTAACTTGGTGTCAATTTTGTCAAGGGTCTTGGTATTCATCATCTAAATATATATAAGAAGAGATTGAATGGTTTTACTCTCTAGAGGAGACCTTTTTCCCTAGCTTGGAGCCAACATTTTGTGTATGTGTACCTTATTGTTTTTCTTGTTTTGATAACTATTTGACAATTAAAGAACAAGCAAACATAAAGAAGTTAATTCAAGAAAATATAATACATCACAAGCAGTTGTCAATGATGGAAGAATCACTAATCATTTACCCTAGATTCTTCAACATGGTATCAGAGCTATGGTTATAGTCTAAGGAAGGGAAACAAAGAGACATTCAAGGATCAAGAGTCAGGCAGGCAATCAAAGGCAAGATGAAGGGTTTTGTCAAAATTGAAGGATCAAGTCTACAACAAGCAATCTACAAACAACAAGATCTTGTGTCTCCACGGTCATCATCAAGGGGTCATCATAGGATTGCAAGTAATGAAAAATCCTATATAAGTCTTGGTTAACACAGTGAAGGTTTGTCTCTCGGCATACAATTGTGGTAGATACTTTGTCTTGGTGAAGAAGGAGAATATACAGTCTCAACATTCCTATGATCATGGTCATAGTCATACAAAATTGTAGTCCCTGTGATCTCGTGATACAATCTCGGCATGATATATAATCATTGTTACAGTCTCAACTTATGAAGAAAATCGAATCTCAGCATACCATTTCTCGACATTTCACTGTGACTATTATCGTTGTCCTGAGTCTCAGCTTAACTATGATATAAAGTATCTCAATGAAGCATACTCTGTCTAGGTATATTCATGATGAATTGATCACACAGTAACAAGCTAAACAAAGTTATAATCCCAGTCTTGAGACATAGTTACAAGTATTGATTATATCTCTGTGTAAGGTCTCAGTGTTACAATGATGAGTTGAGTAACGGTATGAACTTAGTGAAAGAATAATGATGATCTCAATGAAACTATAATGATGGAGAAAAAGTCATGAATTTGGTGACAAGTTTAGGCTCACAACACTATGCCTCTCTACACATCTCGTATAGTTCTCATAGACATCAATATCTCAGTACAATTTCATAACAATATACTTGTCACAATCTAGGATCTTGTCTATAAACATGATCTCAATAGCATGGTGCTCAAATCAGCACATGAGTCATTCTATATCACTATCATAATTTGGATAATGCTTGATATAGGTGTTTGCTGATGCACTCCTAGGAATGCTGAGTGTGATAAAGTCCACTTGTAGGACAACAATATCACTAACATATCAACAATGTTTTCAAATGTAGGAGTCAAAAACATCTTGAAGATGAATTAGGAGTCAAGATAATGTCCAGATCACAAATTTAATGCTATGGTGCTAGAAAGTCTCCAAGGAAGTCCTGATCAAAGGATACTAGTGGTTCATGATGGGAAGCTCAAGCAAAGGAAAAATTAAGGTGAAGATCTCCTCTTCGCATGCCAAGTAAGTATCTTTCATGTTTTTGGTCTAGTGAATTTGTTTTGCAAGGAAATCGAAATACTGGAGGATAGTCATAGTCCTCATAGAAAAGGTATTTTCATAAAATGAGGAGGATAGTCTTAGTCCTCATAGATGAGTAAAGTCATTAAATAAGGTCTCCTTTGAATTCATAAGGTATACATTAGGGAAGCTAGTAAAAAGATTACAATAATATGGTTCTCAAAAGAACATTGATAGGAGGAAAATAAAAATTCATGTCACTGAATAGAATGGAAGGAGATGAATGCAACCCATGGTAAGAGGGAGTGGAATTATTTAAGTTAGTCTCTCTCTATAAGTCTCCTTTTGGGCTCCTAGATCTTGCGAAGAATGCGACTACAATATATTATCAAGATATGATGTGACATTACAGGAGTATTAGAAACAAGATCTCTTGACAACATCACGAGGGTGACTATAATCACAAGGATAAGTAAGATACCTCTGTCAACAACTTAAGGTCTCTATGAAAGAAGGAAAGTTCTAGGAAACAACTTTGCAGAACTCAAACATTTGAAGAATGATCATCATGCAACAAAAGTGAAACATCTGCTAGATAGGGATCTTTAAGATCCTCAAGACTCTCTGATGGAATCTTCACTAGAAGATTTATTGATCCACGAATGAAGCAAAGGTTTCAATAGAAACTCTAACCTTTGGAGTTCATGAATATTGATATGATGGCATAAGAGAACTTCAAGGGGTTGAAGATCTTTCAATAAAGGAAGCTACTGGAAAAATCCTGGACAACCTAAAGGTAAAATGAGGTATGTATACTTGTATTTAAGTTTTATAATGTCATGTCATATGGTTGCAGATCAATACTTCTATCTTGAGAAGCATGATTTAAGGAAATAGATCTCCTCCTCTGAAAGAATGAAAAAAGACATAAGTCACACTAGATGAAATCAACACAATATGTCCTCATATATGAGGTGATTGAATACAATAAAGAAAATATGATCGAAAGCTACTAGGAATGAAATGTATGAGGAAGGAAGAGATCATGAGATATGCAACCCTGATGAAGGCAATCAACATCCAAAATATGAAGAAGACTTGACTAGAAAATCTCCTAGAAATATATGAAGACTCTGATTTAAAAGATGAAAACCCTAGACAATGGATATCTTTGCGATGTGTGTCAACATGTATGCAGGATGATGATACCTACAAAAAAATGTCATGATGAAGAGTCATCTTGTAAGGTATGACTTCACTTAATATGTTTTGATTTATTGAAAATATCTAGATAAGTTCATGAAAGGCCACTCAAATAAGAGTTGTAAATACAAGTACTACTAGCATTCATGTGGTGGATGGAAGAATCATGATGAAGTAGTCATATGACGAAGGTTGCAAATATGAAGAAGGTCACTTTCCATAAAGAAAGGAATGACGTGACAAGCTAGGAAGGAGAGTGATCAATGGTCGATGCCCTACCAAGAAGAATTTCAAATAAAGACTTCATGGCATCAAAAGAAGAAGGAAATCCAACAGCTGAAGGAGCCACGAAGAATAAGTTGTTGATGAATGGGAAAGTCCCTAGCTAAGATGGAGTTATAACATGTTCCCAATTACAAAGAAGCTTGGTCAAGTTATTGGTCAGAGGAAACTTGGGTATATCTTCCTCAATTAAGAGGAAGAGGTATACACATCATTCTTGTCTTCACTTTGGAAGAAAGAATGGAGGATTTGGTAATCATCTCACATCTGATACTCTTTGAGGATGTGTAGGGCATCCAAGATAAGAGTAGGCAAGAGGATCATTATTCTTTAAGGGCCAGGAACCCAAGACAAGAATAGTCCTAGAAGGTCATACTTAGTGAACAACTGAGTGGATATGTACCTTGAGAGATAATGATGAAGGTGTCTACCATCATTGGTCTCACCAACATTGTGCTCTGATCTATTTAGAGATAGAGCTAGTAGTTAAGGCCTTTCTATGTCACAATGTTTGTTATAATGATGGTATAGATATGGATTATGATTCCACCTATTTTTATGAGATCTCTTTGGTGTTGAATAGCCTTGTACATTTAATGAATACCTCCCTAGTTAAGAGAGAGTGTTGAAGAAAATGTAACTAGGTTTGGTTTTCATTATGACTTGTAATTATAATATTATGCAAAAGAAGAAAAATTATTATTCCTTGCATCATGGGTTTCATGAGAAAGATGTGTTAACCATAGGTCAAAGACTTATTCTTGATGTCTTTAGGATTTTATGTCTCCTCATAAGTATTATAAATGTCATAAGGTCAAAGGATTATGCTCCAAGAACAAGTGTTACTATCCTTGTACAAGTTGGATCTACAAAATGGCAGTGATCTCCTTGATGATATGTTGGCATAATGGTAAGGCACTCAAGTCGACTTAATGTGCCATAGATGGTCAATATATATAAGGAGAAACGTTGAGTCAATAAACAAGTCTTCGGATAAATTGATAATAAAATCAGCGAAGAAGATATACATACACATTGAGCAAGGGTGATATCTTAGTGAAGTCTCTACATATATCTCTTGTCAATATCTCGGAAGTCTATACAGAACTCTCAGAGGCATATATCCACACATAGTGATAGATCTTGGAAGTCTATACAAAACTCTTAGAAGTATATATATCCACACACAGGGATAGCTCTTGGAAGTCAGAACATTGCTCTCGAGGAACTGTATATATATATATATATATAATTATAATTATTATATATATTATATAATATATATATATATATATATATATATATAGTGATTGCTTTCGGTATAGCTCTCGGTGGTGACTTGTTTGAATATTATCATAAACAAAGAGCATGAAGGATTGTCTCATGAATGAAGCAATCTATTCCTGAGAAGAGAACTGTGGAAGTAAAGAAAGAAGGAACTGAGGATAGTGACTAGATAGCAAAGGTATAAGGAGACAAAAAACTGAAGGAGTACAGTGATATCAATTCTATAAACTGTGGATTATAGGCCAAACAGTGCAGAGGATAGTGATAAACATCTTGAAGGTAACCTAGTATCAATTTTGTCAAGGGTCTTGGTATTCATCATCTAAATATCTATAAGAAGAGATTTAAGGGTTTTACTCTCAAGAGGAGAGGTTTTTCCCTGGCTTGGAGCCAACATTTTGTGTATGTGTACTTTTTGTTTTTATTTTTGTTTTGATAATTGTTTGATGATTAAAGAAAAAGAAAACATAGAGAAGTTAACTCAAGAAAATAAAAGACGTCACAAGAAGTTGTTAATGATGGAAGAATCATTAATAATTTGCCCTAAATTCTTCAACATGTACTGGCTTTGATACCAATTATTGGAAATACTAGGGGGGGTGTGAATCAATATTTCTTTTACAATTGTTACTTTACCAGTTTTAGATCACTTAAAATAGAACACAAAATGAACAATATAAAATAATAATTTTATTAATGAGAAATATTGAGGACTCTCTTATCACCAAAAAATGATCACCTAACCATTTCTAACTAGGTGGATCAAAATACATCATGTAGATTTAATTTTACCATAGTAAAATCACTTTCATTGTGGAAAATAATTTAGTAAATCACTTTTATTAAATTATTATTATTTTTTTAATTTATTTATTTATTTATTATATTTTTTTTTTCCTGATTTAAATAAAAAGACCATGAGAATAATTAGATAATCATTATTTATTTAATTTTCTCTAGGAATAAATATTAAATCATTATTTAATATATTATTCCTTGTCACATTTGACTAAATCCCTTAGGAATAATTAAATATAAATCACTATTTATTTAATTTTCCTTATTTCTATTATTGGAATAATTGTTAAATCACTATTTAATATTTATTTCAATTTCACACCATTCTTAATTATGGTGAAATAATTATTAAATCATTTTATTTGTTAATTATTTCTAAATAAAGACATTTGACCATTTTAAATTTCTTTTCCCTCTCTAATAAATATAATAAAGTATTCCAAGCAGTTAGATTGATTTAGTTAAAATTATTTTATTATTATCCATTTTCGATATTAACTCAATACTTTGTTAGAAATAGTAGGGATTTTCATTCATCATTCACCATGATCATAATCATCATCACCATTATCACATTTTTTCTTTGAGCTCCCATTTTTAGTTCTCCACATTTTGTTTGGGTTTTTCACATATTGAGAGAGAATATCATTTTTTGAAGTGTCAAGGACATCAAAGGACCCATCTCATAGAGGGGGACTTACAAACCCATCTGTATATCTCCTTCACCAGGTGTTTTTAATAAAAGATTTATTCAAATAAAGTATTTCCATTTGGGATATTGCATTGGATATTTTTATTGTTGCTTTCTATTGTGGATCATTTATACTTTTGTTGCAGGTTTTCCATTTTTATTGCAGGTCTGAATCTTAAACAACAATCAACTTGTTGTTAGGGTCACTTGTCACCTTATTAGGTCCCTATAATACTAGTGATTCCCCCATTACTATTGTCATTTTATCCCTTATTGTGATTATTGTGCCCCATAGAATCCCACTATCGTTATTTTTGTGCCTTCATATTAATATTTTTAGGTTGGCTTGGTTATATTATGACCCCTTAGACTCCTATATATAGAAAGGAGGTTTTTTCATTTGTATCATCTAAGAATTTTTCATTTGTGTAATGTAAAGGAGGTTGCCCCTCGAAGAGGCTGAATTCTAAGGCATTGATCTACCTTTTCTATCTTTTTGTGAGTTGGTTTCATAACATTTGGTATCAAAGCTTTGGATTCTAGGGTTTCGCTGCTCCAAACGGGTCATCACAGAAGCGAAAAAAACCCATTTGAGAAGAAATCTTGCTAAGCCTCGGGTCCAAATTTCATATCTTGTCTCGCTATATTTTCGGAGATATGATCTGAGGAAGTTAGGGTTTTTGCAAGCTCTATAATTTCTTCTAAAACAAATCATCGTGGAATGTTCGCTATAATGCTTTCTCTACAAAGTTTCAGAAGATTTAAAAAAACCCATTTGAGAAGAAATCTGTCTAAACCTCGACTCTGAATTTCAGATCCTGTCTCACTATATTTTCGGAGATATAATTTGAGGAAGTTAGGGTTTTTGCAGACCCCCTAATTACATTCCAAACAGGTCACCTTGGGAAAATCGTCATAAATTTCGCTTTGAGAATCAAATTGAATTTTCATAAGAAGTTACAGAATAAGGACAAACTGTATCTTTTTGGGTACCATTGTCAAAATATAAGGTTGAAACAATGACCTGCGGCATGTCGTACAAGTTTTCTCTATTGAAAAAGTCTATACTCAGGTCATCATGGGAGATTTGGCATAACTCTTCATTGGAGAATCCAATCTTGATCAAACTTGTGGAGTTAGCAATAATACTCAGAGGGTTAGTGTAGGAAGAAATTTCAGACCTTGGAGATCCAAAATTATAGAAATACATTAGATTCAATATCAAGCTCCTACAAAGTGAAAAAAAAGGTGTGTAGTTCTTTTAAATTTTTTGCATAAACTTGGTTTGAAAAATTAATTTGAAGGAATTCAAAGGGCATAGTGAAGCATTATTATCGGTAATTGATGCCTCGAAGAAACAAAATGGAAACACCTAGTAAGCAACCTGAAAGCTCTAGCATGACCCATGAAGAAGAGGAAGAAATGCAACATGATATA
>APFE031703598.1:98605-126340 GCA_000404065.3 Pinus taeda | reverse complement strand
GGATGTGCCACCTCTTCCTATCTCTTCTACTTTTGAAAACATTTCTTCTTCAGATGATGAAAGTGAGTATGAAAATCCTCCCCCACCTTCTCAGGATCCTTAACTTCCAAGATGGGTCCATGCTACTCGGGATGCAGCAGGTGATCTTGCCGGTGATCCCACAGATCAACGACGTACACGTTCTCAGTTGGAAAGAGCCTCTTCTTTACTGGCTCAAGCTCCAGTAAATCATGATCCTGACACTTTTGCAGAAGCTTCAGGCCATCCACATTGGGAAGCAGCTATGAATGAAGAATATCATTCATTGTTGGCAAATGATACATGGGATCTTGTTCCTCTACCAAAGGGACGCAAACTTGTTAGATGTAAATGGGTTTACAGAACCAAGTATGGACCAGATTGGAAAGTTGATAAACATAAAGCTCGTCTTGTTGCTAAGGGCTTTTCACAGGTTGAAGGCATTGACTACACTGAAACCTTCTCCCCTGTTGCCAAAATGAACTCTATCCGCCTTGTTCTTTCCCTTGCTGCCTCTTTAAAATGGGAAGTCCATCAGATGGATGTTAAATCTGCCTTCTTGCATGGGGACTTGCATGAAGAAATCTATATGGAACAACCCATTGGCTTCATCCAAACAGACTCCAGCCTTGTATGTCGACTTAAGAAATCTCTTTATGGTCTCAAGCAAGCTCCTCGGGCTTGGTATGCCAAAATGGATAGCTTTCTTTTAGAATCTGGCTTTTCTAGGTGTTATTCTGACAATACTGTCTACACCAAGAAAGTGGGCAACTCTCTTATCATCCTTGTTCTTTATGTTGATGATCTTATTCTTACTGGTAGTGATCCCAACCTTATAAACCATGTGAAGTCCAGCCTTAAAAAGAAATTTGAAATGACAGACTTAGGACACTTACACTATTTTCTCGGTCTTCAAGTCTTGCAATCCAAGGAGGGTATTTCCCTTTCCCAGTCCAAGTATGCTTGTGATATTCTTCGTCATTTTCACATGAAGAATGTAAGCCAGTCCCTTCTCCCTTTCAGTCTGGAGTCAAACTTTCAGTCTCTTGTACTTCTCCTGAAGTTGATGCTACCTTATACCGTCAACTTGTAGGAAAACTCTTGTATTTAACCCATACTCGTCCTGACCTTTCCTTTGCTGTTGGCCTTGTTGCTCATTTTTTGCAAAACCCCCGTGAAAGTCATTGGAAAGCAGCTAAAAGAATACTTCGTTATGTTCGAGGTACAATACAGTTTGGGATTCATTTACAGTGCCAAAGCAACTCCTCTATTAGTTGGTTTCACTGATTCTGATTGGGCTGGTGACCCTGATGATCGGAAGTCTACTGCCGGTTATGTCTTCACTCTTGGTTCAGGACCTATTACATGGGCTTGTAAGAAACAGGCTGGCATTTCTCTTTCGTCAGCAGAAGCAGAGTATCGTGGTGCCGTGGAAGCTAGTAAGGAAGCCTTGTGGCTTCGTCAGATCCTATCAGAATTTGGCTTCGAGCAGCAGCATCCGACTACACTTTGGTGTGATAATCAAAGTGCCATTCAGCTTTGCAAAGATCCAGTTCAGCATCAGCGCAGCAAACACATTGAACTTCACATGCACTTCATCAGAAAGCTCATTCATGACCATGTTCTTGAAGTGCAATATGTTCAACAGATGATCAAGTTGCAGACATCTTTACAAAGGCTCTCATGGAGGCGAAGTTTACTAACCTTCGATTTATTGTTGGAGTTCAGGAAGTTTTCACTAAGGGGGGATAGGCTCTAGTGCCTCCTTCCTTCTCCTATTGTGTCATATTTGTAAATCCTTCAATCCTATCCCAAGTTGTTCTTAAGGGGGGATGTTAGGATATTCCGACACATAGGAATAGTTAAGTTCAAATTGGTCTAGTATAGAGTTAGGTATAGAGTTAGGTAAAGTGTGTTTCTTTACCGTTGTACATTTTGTAACTTACAATCCGACGGTCAGATATGTAGTGATCCGACGGTTCATTCTCTCCTCGGTATTACCGACACTTGATCCGTGGCTTGACACCCGATTGGTCCATGAATTCTATTTAAAGCGCATGGAGGGTCATTGTAGGTTAACCGTGCATGAGAGAAGCTTATGTAAATTTTCATTCTTTTATTAATAAATTGCCTGTAGTAGCCACGTTGGCGCAGGCCGTGGACTGTTTCCCTCTCTGAGGGTTTTAACCACGTCAAAAATACTGGTGTATTGATTTGAGATCTAGTTGTGAGCGGTGTCCTTTTGGTGTTCTTTTTGAGGAACTTACCCTGTAAATTCCTACAGAAAGAACTGGTATGCAAGTTAAAGAAGTCTATGTATGGGTTAAAATAGTCTCCAAGGATGTGGTATCAGAAATTTGATACATTTATACGGGGACTTGGCTTCACCAGAAGCAAAGACGATCATTGTGTGTATTTTAAATTAATTGGTGACTGTGTTCTTTATCTGGTCTTGTATGTGGATGATATGTTGTTGGTTGGAAATGACAAAGAAATTGTCCAGGATTTGAAGTCCCAATTGTCCTCCAAATTCGACATGAAAGATCTTGGTGCTGCAAACTATATTTTGGGCAAGGAAATTAAAAGAGATCGGGTAAAGAGGAAGATCTGGTTAAACCAGAGGAAGTATGTCGAGACAATACTATAGAGGTTTAATATGCAGGATAGTAAACCACTAAAGGTTCGTATTCTTGTAGGTGTAAATTTATCTGCCGAACAGTGTCCCAAGACACAAGAAGAGGAGGAGGACATGTCCCATGTTGCATATGCAAGTGCAGTCGGTAGCCTGATGTATCCAATGGTATGTACTAGACCAAACATTGCACATGCAGTGGGATTATTGAGCAGGTTTATGTCAAAACCAAGGAAGGAGCACTAGACAATAGTGAAGCAGGTTTTCAGGTATTTGTGTGGCACTAGTGATTATGGTTTGTGCTACCAAGGAAGACCGGGATTGGACAGAGTGTTGGATATTCGTGGCTTTGTTGATGCAGATTGGGCTGGAGATCTGGATCAGAGAAGATATACAAGTGGGTATGTGTTTAACCTATTTGGAGGTGCAGTCAGTTATGTATTGTAACATTGAAAGGAACATAATGAAAAATAAATCTAGTAGTCCCAGTTTTGGGATCCAGGGGAAAATCTCTGTGTATATGTGTTTTATGTGTTATGCTCTTGCATTATTTATTTTTTGCGTTTTAGAATTCTTATGCAGGGAATTTATGTATGGGGTTAAAACCTACATGATTCTAGAGCATAATCCATAGGGATTACCTCAGGAAGTATTCTAGGAGACTTGGGAGGTGATTGTACAACTCCTGATCTAAAAGTAGGAGATTCTGGAGGGGATCTGGAAGTTGTAGGAGATTTAGAGAGGAAATGACTCTTGGAATGGATTATTGTTTTTGGATTCGACTTAATTTCCATTCATAGTCTTCAAGCCCTCCTTCTAGTGCCAAAAGTATTGAGGCCTCAAAAATCATTGCATCAACATGGGGGAAAACCACCCTGTTCGAACCTTAAGACAACTCCTTTTCTGTTTATGTAGTGGCTCCAATTGGTTATAATGGGACCAGTTTCCCAATTAAAGGTGACTAAATGAATGTGAAATGCTTATAGTGGAGTGAAATAGATGGATTTGCCACAATGAATCAAATGGAAAACATATGCATTAATCTACTCTATAAACTGGGATTGTTTAACATTTATCTAGATGTGATCTATAATGATTTTCCTTAGTAAATGACAATATAGATTATTCAAACACCAATGGAAATGAAATATTTCAAGATGATTATTTTGGTTAATTAGTTAATCAAAATAATGTGTATAACTCATATCACATTTAGAATATCAAAGCATATTTCTGAGCATGTATTTAAAAATATCAATGGCAACATGATCATAAATGAATACATGTAATGTTGTTCTTTAAATACCATGTAATAAGCAATATGAAAAGATAAATTCACTATTTATTTATGAACAAAACAGAGGCACAAATATAGAAATACCAGATGCATGTTGCTCAGCTCATAAAAGAAATAGCAGTAGTTTAGTCCTTCTCACACAGATGATTTCATGAGTACATAAATGCAACTTCTCAAAATTCTTTATGAAAAATCCTAAAACGATGTTCTAGTCATTCTATTGAGAAAAAAATATGAAAGTACAATAGTGCGATCCTTCGTAAGCCTTTCTTCATAAAATTACAGACCTTAATTTCATACAACAAGTAAGCTTAAATAGCATAAAAACAATTGAATGTATTGTGCATAGCGTTAAGGTCATTTAAATAGATACCTTCAATAATGCTTAAAGGAAAACATTTTTTTTTATAGAAATTTCCTAATGTGATTTGTTGTCTTCGTAGGCTTTGTTTGTTCCATCGGATTATCTGGATGTTTGTCTGTCTATTTGAACTGAACTGTCACTTATCAATATAGTTGTCCTCTTCTGTCATGAACCTGGACATGAAAAACGGGAATCGATAAGTAAAAATTAAATGAGACTGATAAGTGAGTTTCATTTGAAACAAATCACGTTTTGCAGGAAATCAGGAAAAAATTGTAGAGTGTAATAAATCTCGAACACAACCATCATGGAGAGGAATGTAGAGTGAGGTATGTGATAAGAGAGGTTGACTTTACGGCCTTATCGAAAATCACAAAACAAATATATTGTAATTTCAATACTCGGGAATATCGCAATCGCATTTATGGAGTGGCAAACTATAAGAAGTGGCCGAAGACTTGAGATTTGTGATATGAAGGATGACGTAAGGGATGACGTGATGGTGATATGGCAATGGAAAGGGTCTAATCACAAATCAAAATCACATGTGGCAAGAGTCTTTCGAGAAAGTGGCATGGCTAATAGAACAACGATAGTCGCAGATGCAATAATTTTATGAATCATAGTTAATTTTCCCGTCGGGTCTAGGATTGATCGCAAATCGCAATTTGGTTAGTCTAATTGCAATTACAAATCAGCAAAGGTAATGGGGCATGGACTTATATGATAGTGGATTATGCGATTGCGATGGATGTAAGGTCCTTTAGAAATGCAGTTAATAACTCATTCGGGTCCAATCTAGCCACAATCAGAATAGGCAGGAGGCATGACTTAAGTCTTTGAAAATTTTGCGATAGTCACAGATGCGAGGGAATTTATGGACTGTAGTGTATAATCTCAGTGGGTCTATCGATATCACATATCGCAATCGGTGGTGCGGAGCGAGGTATGGACTTAAGTTTTTTTGGATCTTGCAATGTATGCAAACACGAGGAATTATGAACTGGATTAACTTTCTCGTAGGGTCCAGGCTTAAATTGAAATCACAATCGGTGATGCGGAGGGGTCTTTGCCTTTGGAACTTTTTTGTTATGTCGATGTGTGATGTGGGGTATGGCAGAGTTATAAATTTTTTAACCTTCGAGAATTTGAAAACTTTGATTCAAGTTAAATAACCTCTATTGTTTAATACTTAAGGTTTTTAAAGCCTAAGTATAGTTTTGGTCTTGGGGGCTATTAAAATTTGTTTATTTTTTTTATTTTTATGGAAATGATTTCGATAATCAAGGTAGAATACTTGGGTTTTAGTTAGAAAACCTAAGTATTAAAATTTGATTATAGGATTTTATTAACAGATTTTTTTGTATTGATTTCCTATTTTTTTGTTTTTTGTTTTTTAAAGAAATAAAATAAAAGACTTTTTAAAACTAAGGGTCCCTATTTTAATATAATAAATTTCATAGGGAATTTATAATATATTAAAATGGGGTTTTTTGAATACTACAACACCTCCCTACAGGGAAATCAAGTTATATTATCAAAAAAATTGCATATCCTCCCCCTGGTTGAATCACCTTCACTATCCCTATTCACTTGAAATCATTAGCTGAAATTGTTTCTATGTTGAGTGGTTCTTTCTTGTCTTACCTGACTTCAAAACAATAAATCAAATTTTCTCTTCTGATCCTCATAACCAACTTAAGATAAAAAATCATTCAGCCATCAGGTTGAATGAGAAAAACCCTAGTGAGAGAGCCCTCTTCAAGGCTAGTAGGGATGGATCCTAGCCTAGAAGTGGTCTAAGGTTACCTTTGTAATCCTTTTTTAGCCTAAAGGAAATTATAGAGTGCTAACATATTCTATGTTTATGTGTTTAAGAAATATTTTCATTCATTAGGATGTGATCTAAGTGGAACCTGAAGAAGAATTCTATCCCAAGAATCAATGTATACTAAACAGGGAGGAGACACTCTCTAGAACTGAGCCAACATGCAAGTCAAGGTGCAATGGATGTGCTATAGGGAGAATGAAGCCACATGGGAACTAGGCGATGCCATTTTTGGCATTATGACATAGCTTTGGCGCTATGACATAGGTGTTGTCTTTGATGGCAACTCACTCAGATGACAGATCACAGTTCAGGCTCTCAAAATGAAGGAAAAAGAGATATACGCAAGTTACCCTTGACCAAGCTGTGTATACACGTGAGTTAGATGACCAAAAGGTGCGTATGCATATACACGCACTTCCATGCAAGGAAAGGCACATACATGTTGGAGAACTTGGTTTTGATCCCTGGTATTTTGACCCGTGGTATTGATCCAAGATATCTTGACCGAAGTATTGACTCCAGGTATTTGGTCCAAGGTATTGGTTCTAAGTGTTTTTGGACCATGGTATTGAGTAAGGCCTAGGACTATAAAAGGAGGAGAAGATCATTAGGCAAGGGCACTTAGCAAGTCTCGAATATCTGATGAAGTGTGAGATCTAGTATGCAGGTTATGGGTTTATGATGTTGTGCTTAATCTAAGCCAAGGAGGAATCTTAGCGATTGATGGAGGAAAAGATCTAATGATGGCTCAGGATCTTATGGCTTGGAATGAATCATGTCTATATGGTTTGATCATGCTTATTCTAGATCTATATACCGAGGCATGTAATGTTATGTAAATATTATAATCTGGGTATAACTGAAGTCTAGAATAGCTGCAAATTTGAATGAATATTTACAGATGTATACGCTAGTTGACTTTTGAAAAAGTGTATGTACACGTAGTTTCTACACATCGAAGTAGCGTATACCTTGTGAACTATGATGTTTGAAGTTACAATTGATTCTTGCTATTGATACAGAGTTCTGGGTTTTTGCTTTATGTTTTGGTGACTGCATTATGGTAACAGTGTTCAGCTTGATTGATTTGTTTCAATGAAGATGGATGAGATCTAATAATGGATCAGAATCATAATGACTTATCTTTATGTGATCTGATGGAATACATCTGGTTGCTAACACATGTATTATCCTTCTTGTATGTAATGATCTAGGTATGTCTAAAGTCAGGAAGTACAACGAAGTTATAAGTAAGCATTTGATGACATATACGCTAGTTCGCTTTGGTGATGTTGCGTATACATGCTGGTTCGGCTCTTCCAAGTAGCGTATGCACTATGATGCATGGTTTTTGAGGATACAGTTGGCTCTGAATATTGTACAGATTTCTAGGTTTTACTCTATGTTCTGGTGACTGTGTTATGATGATAGTATTATGATTGGTTGATTTAGTTGTGGGTAATTCAGAGATTGATGATGCAGATGTGGTTGATGGTTGTATTGTAGTGGTGATTGATTTTGTGCTTCAAGTTGTTGATGGATCCAGTATGAAAATTGGATGAACTGTGGCCTTCAGATTATGGTGTTGTGTTCCAAGAGTATCCAGTCTAAAAATTTATGAAACGTGGTACTTGGAGGAAGAAAGAAGGTCGTAGCCTTCTGTAGGTCGGTACCTATGTACTAGTGAATATATTGGCTAGTACAAGAGCTAGGGGGTTGTAGCTCCTTTCCAGTATAAGATGGAGAATGAAAGAAGGTTGTAGCCTTCTGCAAGTAGAAGCCTGTGTACTGGTATGAGTTTGCACTAGTACATTGTTGTAAATAGATTTTCTTATTATTAAAAGAAGGCAGAGACGACATAAGCAAGTGGTTTTTACCCACATTGGGTTTCCACCTTACATCTTAGTGTTCATGTGTGATGCTTATGTGTGATGGTTCTTTCTATTATTAACTGCACATGGTTACTGTTTAATGTTTAATAAAGTGTTGATACTCATATTAAAGATCACATATGATGAATTAACATAATCATTAGTTTGTTGGATATACACTTGTTTCCTTAATCACAGTTGCGTATACATGCAAGTTGCCTTCATTGAAGTAGCGTATATGAAATTGAGTAAGAAAATAAAAAGATTATTGACTCGACTAATACTGATTCACCCCCCCACCCCCTCTCAGTATTATTTCCAACAACCATGAAAATGGCATACCCAATTTTTATTCACTATATAAAGTCAATTTTGCAAATGATAGAACACCAAGGATGGTGTTCCTTTACAGGGAGGGGAATGTAACACTCCATTTTTCTCATAGTTTTCAATCATAATAATGATGGTTTCATTGTGAATAATGCCAACATATACACTTTGGTGATTTTCAAATTATGATGGAACTGTTGTTGAAAATGCAACAAGATTATGGAGCTTAGTGAAAAGAAGTTGCCTTCACTAAGTGGTCCCACAGGCTATTTTTGGCGCAAAGTCTATTTTTAGACTATGTCTATTTTTAGACATATGGATCATGGTCTATGAGTTGCAGGATGCGATTTGTGGATGATTGGTCATGTTGGTAAAAATAGATGGACTTCTATTTTTAGACATATGGGCAGAGTCTATTTTTTTAGACTGCCAGACTAAAAATAGAACAGTCGAATATTATTAGCTCTTAAAAATATTTGGACTATAAACATTATCTTATCCTCTTGCAGCACTTCAGTTCGAGCTATGGATGTGGCACATGCAGCTGCCAGAAGGAAATACTGGTTCTTATGGGTTACTTGAGCTATTGCATGGAGGACTTCAGTTAGGACTTCAGTGATTGAGTTCTGTGGAGTTGGATCAGGAGTTGATGGAGTTGTGTTCAGTTTGACTTAGTTGAACTAGTTGTATTTAGTCTAATTGATCAATAGACTAAGTGATGAGTGGTGTAAATTAATTATTAATTAATTCACTAATTATTAACTCATAAAGCAACTAAAGAATACATCAGTTAACTCAGTGCATGGACAGTTTAGTGGAGACAAGTGTTAGAGGTGAGTGAAAGGGCAAGACAGCTGTTAGTTGTGACTATAGTTGTGCATGTGATTTGCACAATCAATGGATTGAGTATCTCCAATGAGGATTGCGTGGTATATCCAAGGGAAATACGAATTTGGATCATTCATTCATCAGTATTCTCATGCAGGATTGCACAGTGGAGGAAGGCAAGAAGCAGAGGAGATTTGAGCCAGTGATTGATTCAGATCTGAGCTAGTTTGTGTGTAACAGGTGGAGATAGTACTGAGTACTTTTGAGGAGTATTGTACTATGTATTGTTACATGTTCTCAATCAATATAATATACAAATAGTTGGGGGTTTTCATATTTATGCTTTCCTCGGGTACATACTGTGTTAATATGTGTGATTGATGCTTCAATGTGCGCATGTGAATGTTTCTTAATACTGCAAATTGATGATCAACGTAGAGGAGGTTATGTATTTTGCATGTATTCCGCAATTAGTGTATAATCAGGATAATCTCTGTGAATATGTGTCATATTATTCAAAATTTCTACAACTATTTTGAATTATTTAAATATATTCCATTAATTAATGAAAAATATCCAATGAACTGACTACTAGCCATGATACAACAAGTGGGAATTAGTGAGGAGATGAGGAAATCACCTTTTCTAATAAGGAAAAAATTGTAGCCAAAATCCCATATTTCCAAAGTGCCAAAATTTAAATTTAAAATTATTTTCCCTCTTTCCCACTTCCCCAAAATTAGTTATTGAAGGGATATGGGTAGCTTGATAGTCAACCACCAAAATTTATAGAGGTATGGAGATTGAGTGGGAAGTTGAAACTGGTCATAGATGGGTACAACAAGTACCCATATTGAGTTCTATAATTTGACCCATGAAATCCCTTGAAGAAGGCTAGAAATCATGGTTTTCTTTGGTTGAAATAGGGGACTGCATGTGGGGGTCGAGAGGGAATTTGTTTTTAAGTTTGGGGAGGGTGTTGAAGGCCTGGAAAGTGAAAAAGAAGCGTTTGTAAACAACATATAACATCCATGAGTGAAAAATGAGTTTATTCATGACTGGATTTTCGGTTGGTAATTTCTAGAAGATGGAACTTCTTAGGTTAGCCAAAACTTATGCCAAAAGGATGTTAAATCCAAATGGAGACTAATTTTAAGTGTTTAGACATGTTAAATCTTGCATTTGACTACTACTTCAAGGCAAGAAATCCCAAACTTAAACTAGGGATAAGGGGTTATGAATTTAATGTTGGTTGGGTTGGAGAACAAGAATAGAAAGGGGAGGCAAGTGAGTGATTACATTGGTAGAGAAGGGACTCCCTTATGCAACTATAACCAACTAAGAAGGCATCTAGACAATTCATGGAAGTCCTAGCTAGTGGGTAGAGGGTGACTACCATTGTTTTCCTATGAAGGAGAGTTTCTTTCACAACTGAAAGCTTCCTAGAGGACCTAAGTTTTCCCCTAGTGGCATCATGGATTGGTTAAAGGGTGACTAACTGTAGCTAAGATATGCCCATATGAGCCTATGGTTGGGTGGAAAAGTTCACACCCTTCTTAAATTCTAGGAAGAACCTTTCAAATAAGTCTCTCCATTTATTTTAATTGATATTGTCTAGTTGTGAATGTATTTGGTATGTTTCATATTTTAATGTTACATGTCACTATATCATTATTTGATAATGACTTTTAAACCATAACTAAATAAACCGAGCCATGAAATACTGTTTTGAGGATTCTTTTGGAATCTATGATATTGGGTTGATAATGAGATTCACAAATGAATTGTTAAGCTTTATAAGAAGACTAAGCGGGTTATAGTCTTATGTTATAATGTAATATACTCACTAATCCAATCTAAATCAAGGAATATGTAGATTAGACATAGCCACTTGGAATCCCAGTAGGTCAAAATATCAAATATTTTACATTAGAATAATTATATTTGTACATTGTATTGAGCTAGATAGTTATTTCTATTTGATCTTGGTGGTTAATTGAGTGTCATGCTTGGTCTGGCTATAGGCCAATAGTGAGTAAAATGAATATGATTGCATATGTATGTTGTTGTAGGGCCTCTACAACGATATTTATGGACTTTAGTGCCTTGTGAGACAGATTCCCTATGTTATGGGGAGGTTTGGACTTAAAATATATAGCTAGGAAGTAATTTCTATCTCTATAATAACTCCTTAGAGGCACTTGAGAGAATGAAATTCCTCCTTAATTTATCCTTAAATAGATGATATCCATTGCTACCTAAGTTTAGAGAGAAGGGATAAATAATATCTATATGAGTGGTTACACCTACTCCTTTGATACTTGTATATATATATATAGATAATAACCACTCATATTTTCTATTATATATATAATATATATATATATATATCTGTGTATATATATATATATATATATCTTATGAAAGGGGTGTGTAATCCTCTTGAAGGAAAAAGAAGGGGAAGCTTAGGAAGATCTTGAAATCCTTGTACTTGTTGAGTTTTCCATCTCAACTTTTCAATTAACTTTTCTACCATGCAAGATTGAAATCCTCACCTCAAAGAAATCATTTTTGGTGCAAAATAGGGATATGTATTGCCAAATAAGGGTATTATTTATGTGACACACAAATACATCTTGTTGAAAAAGTGTTTTCTTTAATGAAATAATATAAGATTATCCTTGAAAACTATGTAATAGGTACTATATGTCATAGGCTTGATACATATTTCATATCATTGGCTAGGATTGTCTAAATTCATGCAATACATGGTACATATTGCAAATGTAAAAGAAATGTGTGCCCTTGTGTAATAGTAAGTTGGGTTATAAATTTCATAACTTGCATCAGTTTCAGATGAAGAACTCCTGATACATGTCTATGTTTCCTGAGGACTTGGTAGGATTACATAGTCAAAATGATATAAAAATAATTGAAATTAGGCATAGCCTTAATGCATGGTGACCTTTCATAGTCAACAAACCCTCCTTTGGATGTGATACAAAATGTGTATCACAAACATGGAGCTTCATTGGGTGTAAGATCATGTCACTTGGCATATTTACTTAATTATTAAGTGTTTACATTATTGAGATATAAGGGACCATCATCTTTATAAAAATAAAGTAAAATAAACTATGGTGGAATGTGAAATGGGGAATTTCTAGAATGCATCATCTCAAGTTCAATCACACTATGGAAATCGAATGAGTGGGTGTGATATGTGGGTTTTCCACCATGTCTTAATAAATACCACTGATAATATTAATGGAATGTGGAAGGATAGGAAGTTCCTTCAAACCCTCCTACCTTTGAGCTCTTGTCCTCATTACAAAAGCCTTCGAGATTCCATGTATTAGGCGGGTTTGACACTAAATAAGTTATGTTGTGGCTTGCAAAAGGCTAATGAACTATCAAAATGTGGTGCTTCAAAACTTTCAAAGATACATCGTATCAATTTTATAAATAGTTTGGATGTGATACCTTGCATATTTTTTTGGGGTCCAACAATAAGAATTATGAGTGCCTTTAAAGGGTATGGTTTAGGGATGGAAGAAATATGCTCTAAGTAATATCTAGTGGATTATAACTCGATGCCATGAGTGTTATTATGAAAAAATGGAAAATTAATTTGCACATAATATAAGGAACTCATAATTACTAAGCAACGCGTATAGAGGACACATTTTGAGCCGAAAAACTTAGGAAATGAAAAAATTAAAAGTTTTTCCTAAAATTGGTTTAAAAAATCAACCCTCGCGAGTGCTCCAAAGACATTTTAATTTCACCCTCACCTTTTGGATCATCAATGATGGTGTTTGGTTCATAAATGATATGATAGCTCCAAAGCCATTTTATTGCACCCTTGCCATTTTTTCCTCGATAGCCGCAAGGGTCTCAGAAAGCCCAGTGAGCACCTCAAGAGGTACATTTTCTTGAAGAAGACTCAAACCCTTGAAATGATAGGGCTGACCATTCGAACCTTGAGGATAAAGAAGCCTTAATTAAAGGAGGGTGGTAGCTCTCATTTCATTTATGAAACAAACAACTTCATTGATGAGCCAAAGGATGGAGAGGGTGTTTAAAATTTGTATAAATGCAAGAGCACGGGGAGCCAAAAAATGAGAAGAAGTTGTGTATTGTTATGCTACCAAAATTTCTCCAAATAAATCAAGCATACCAATGCTAACAGAATTCCACCATTGAGAAAGTTTTCCTTACTTATTTGAGAGAGCAAGAGCTTGCAAAAGAGATTGAAAAGGGGAAATCCTTATTGAGAGATGTTGAGCACCATTGCTCAAGAAACTCTCTTCAAGTGTCTTTAAAATTAATTTGTAACTCTTTCACTACTAGCAATCAATAAAAGGGACCCTTTTCCCATTCCTTCGTTGATTTGTTTAGCTTCATTGTCTTGTTTCAAGTTGTTTAGTTTAGTTTAGTTTTAGTTTAGTTTATGCAATGTTTTCACGCATTTCAATGCTTTGTTGTTCTATGTTTAACTATTAACATTATTCATTGTTTGTATACCTTCTTGTAGGAAGCAACCAACTACAAGAGAGGTAGATTTGGGACTCATATGCTACAAAATATAGCTACAATGAGTTTGAAACTTTTCAAATTTCTAGATAGGGGAAGGCTCTTGATAAGTAGAACATGACAAGTTAATTAAATATAACCTTTTACATGTCATTGAAGATGAAATCGTACAAGACCCAATCTTAATTAATGACACTAAAAGGTTTGGTACGTTGCAAATAGTTACAATCAAATCCTTGAATCTACAATTAAAAAGAAATGGCTAGTTAGGAATGGCTTGTATAGTGGTAGGAATGCCAAATGCACACTTAAAAAAAACACCTCATTGATTAACATGCATTATAGCCATAATAAGATTTATCAACTATCCTCTCCTATGATTTTTATTATCACCAAAAAATGATCACCTATCCATTTCTTCCTAGGTTGATCTAAATACACCATGTAGGATTAATTTTACCATAGTAAATTCACTTTCACCATAGAAAATAATTTAGTAAACCAATTTTATTAAATTATTTCTCATTAAAATTCAAAAACTCCATGAGAATAATTGAATAAATAATTATTTATTTAATTTTCTCTAGAAATAATTATTAAATCATTAATTTCTTAATTAATTTTCACTTAATCACCTTGGAATATTTAAATAAATCACTATTTATTTATTATTCCTTATTTATTCCATATTTTCCTTATGAGATAATTATTAAACCAATATTTAATAATTATATCTTTTTTAATTTTCACAAACTGATTAATAAATCATTTTTATTTAACCACTTTCTAAATAAATATATTTGACCATTTTGAATATCTTTTCCCTCTCTAAAAAATATAATAAAGTATTCCTAATGGCTAGATTTTGATTTGGTCAATAGCATTTTATTATTTTCCAATTCCTAATCTAGCTCAATATTTTTTTATAAATAAGAGGGTTTTCCTTCATTATTCACCATGATCATGTTCAACATTGGATAATCTAGCGCTCCCCGTGTGTTTCGCGACATGGCTTAACCGTCTTTCGTGGATTCGTTAACTCTAGTAATGCGTCTGTTTACTAACACCTGTAGGTTTTGGTGTAATGGCAATCATGATTCCTACAAGTGGTATCAAATCCAAAGGTCTCAAGTTCGAATCACACCCGGTTTGCATTGGGGGGAGATTGTTGGGCATTGGAGAATCCTGTGCTCCTTGTGTGTTTCACGACATGGCTTAACCATCTCTCGTTGATCCGTTGACTCTAGCGATGTGTCTATTTACTAACACTTGCAGCTTTTGGTGTAATGGTAATTGTGATTCCTACAGATCATTATCATCTTATGACGTTTGAGCTCCCACTCGCGTTCCATGTTGATTTTAGGTTTTCTGCATATTGAAAGAGAGAGAGATCGTTGAAGTACAAGGGCATCAAAAAGACCCATCCCACAAAGGGGGATCTACAAACCCATGTTGTAAATATTCCTCACCAGGTGTTTTAATAAAATTGTTGTCCATTTGAAATCTTCCATTGGGTACTACAATGCTTATTTCTTGTTGTTATATGTTTTGGGTTGCATATGATTTTTTTGTTGCAGGATTTTCTTATTTTTTCATTGCAGATCTGAAGTATAAACAACCATATTTTGCTGTTAGGGTCAATTGTCACCAACAACTTAAGTGAAGCATTTTGGGTACACTTACTAAGACTTTTCATACTAACAAATGGCGGCTCCATTGGATCTTTAGCTACATCGTTGCTGACAAATGAAGGCTCCACTAGTGTAGTAATTAGGAACCTTGGTGACTATTGGTTTAGCTATCTTCAGTGTTTTTCTAGCTATTTTTATCCCTTTCAATTTCTATTTTTAGATATCCTTTTTTCTAGAAAAATCTTCGTTTATGTTGGGGTTTCGCATATTTCTACAGGTCACGGGTATTAACCAAGAATTAGATGACACATTCTAGGTTAGATCTACCACACGAGACAAGTGTTATGAGCCTCGGTATTGCAACAAGAATGCTGCAACTCTCAAGGCTACTAACTTTAATTATCAACCCGGGGTTCGTACAAACTTAAGAGGTGTTGGCACTATATGTGCGACATACAATGTGTCCTTCCTTTGTTGTTATGATGTAATGGAGTGCATGTACTGAAGTCAAATCCTAAACTAATTGAAGAAAATGAAATGTTCGAAATGGAACCTTAACCTATTGCAAGAAAGAAAGTACAAGGAAAGAGACAAAAATTTAACGCTAAATCACACCATTTCCTAATTAACTGCCAAGAAACTATGCTTTGCAATAATGCTAAATTATCATGAACCAAATGCTACTATCTAAGCATGGAAGTAAGAAGCATCAAACATCACTAATGTGCAAGTAAAGGGATTGAAATAAATCTGCTTTTGTCTTTTTGTCTTTTCATGCAAAATCAAGTATGCAAACTAATTTCTTTTGGTGATGTGGCAGGTGAATTAAGGATGTTCTAGGTTGGATGGAAGGGTTAGGAGATGGTTGGATGGTGTGGGAGACCCTTGGGAGGCTTTTGGTGACTTCCTAAATTTTTTCTCTCAATTCAGCCTAAAAAAAGGCCATTTTAGGAAAACCTACAGGATGATCCTGTACGAATTACAGTGAA
This sequence comes from Pinus taeda, assembly GCA_000404065.3. NCBI lineage: Eukaryota > Viridiplantae > Streptophyta > Pinopsida > Pinales > Pinaceae > Pinus > Pinus taeda. The sequence goes on along the minus strand of APFE031703598.1, from coordinate 110,013 downwards.
CCTATAGGATACATCCGAGAGCAAAATGTGAGGTGTTGGAGGTGATGGGAGGCCTAGGAAAGGTGTGCGATGGGTAGAATGGAGTGGAAAAATTTCCTAGGATCACTCAGAACTCAAAAAAGTCGGGAGATGGATGGATTCACTCAAAACGCTTGGAGAAATTTCCCTGTGAAATGATGAAATTGATGAGGGTTTAATGACCAAGCAAATCAAATCCAAATTGGATGCAAAAAAAAAATTATTAGATAAGATGTCTTAGGTCCCTATTCCAAGTGGAATCACTCAAAAAGACCTATCTTAACCCATGCAAAAAAAAAAAAAAAAAAAAAACATTACTAGTCGAAAATCTAGAAAGTTGAGAACTAGTGAGCTAGTAAATCTAAGAAATGCCTAACCGAATCAAGTGAAAATAAATGCAATGGGGTGATTTTTGTTATGAAACATAATTTTTTTGTGATCTAATTCAAGTGGAATCAATTCAATTGAAGCTCGTTATCATGCTCTAAAAAATAGCATAAATTTATTGTTATTTGCTAAAAAGAAGGTCCAACAATCTAGATTTGGGAATAACAAGACTAATCCAAGCAACTCAATGATTATTATGAACTTCCAAAGATTTTCCAAGGATGAAATAATTCTTGTGATCCTACAAAAGAACTTACATCAACCATTTAACTCAATCCTACAACAAGAAATTATTAATCCTAAATGCAGAAATAGAAAGACATAAAACCTAAAGATGCATGTGAATAAGTAATGAAAGAAGGAAAGAAAAGGATAAAAAAGGGCTTTGAGGCTCCTGGCATGGCCAAGCCAATGAAACTCAGAGACCTATGGAGGAGAACAATATTTAGAAGCTGAACATGACACCAATCTTCATTATTTTCATCAATAGATTTACATACCTGCTAGAAAATATAATGGAGCTGCAAGAATACAAGCTCTCTCCAAAATAACACTAATAAAAATCTCCCCCTAGAGGCAAATTTGACTTGGTAATTATACACAATGATTAGGAATCATTCCCCATGAATGAAGGAAGCTTTCCCCACCAAAATCCCTTGATTAGTGGGGCTAGTCCCTAATACTAGGAATTTGCATTAAATGGCAGGGAACACATTCTTAAATTTTCTCAATCATTCTCTAGAAGAAAATTCGACTTGGTACTTATACAAAATGATTAAGAATCATTCCCCATGGATGGAGGAAGCTTTTGCCACCAAAATCCATTGATTAGTGGATCTTCTCCCTTGATTGGTGGATTTGCTCCCTTGATTAGTGGAACACATTCCTAGATTTTCTCAATCATTGGAGTTCCACAATTTGTGCCATAATTCCATAATATCTTGTTGACTTATTATTTGTTATTGATTCTCTAGTAGTAGGGAACAAGTACCTAAATTATCTCCTTCTCCAACTCTTCATAATCTGCCCAATATTCTCATAATATTCCACAAAAATAAATAATATTAGGCACAAATATTCAATTATTCATAAACCTTCCTAATGAATATATTAAAGTTAAAAATAAATTATCTATTGCAAAAAGAGAGGATTAATGTGCTGAAGGATGGTCATAGGCCTTAATTTATGTTTTAAATTAGAGGTATGGGCCTTAATTTATGTCTAATTTAGAGGCCCATCATACCCCCCCCGTTGAAAGTGTTGCTCATCCTCTGAGCAACTTAGTGATATCATTGTGCCTCATCCTTGGCCCTGGTGGCCTCTCTCTTGTGCATTAAGAATCTTGGTTGTAAGCTCTGCAAGGACAAGCCTAAAAACATATTTGTTCAAAGAAAAACCATTGTTACTTGAGACCATTTTCTTTCCTTCTTGCCCTTTATGCCAGATGGGTTCTTGAATATTTTTCAGTTTGGAAAGGTCTTCCACACCCTTATCAACCTTATGCTACCTTGTTCCACCATTTGGACACCTCCTGTAGGATTTCTAGGTCACTGTAATTCCTACAGGATCATCCTATAGAAAACACAGTCCCTTTGTAAACTGAAGTAAAGGAGTGGAAAAAATGACAGAAATGGTGGAGGAATGAATGGTAATGAGTGTTAAAATAAAAATTTGATTGACATGGGTCTCTTTGTGATCCTCCTTTGCTCTTTGACCATCCTTCTTGCTGACCTGCAAATGGAAATTTCGTGAAAATGGAGAGAATGCTCTCTTTGTTTTTTTTCAAGAATGAAATGGGATGGATGGATGATGAATAGATAGTGAATATGAAGTAGATGGAGAGCTTGGAGTGTTGTGGTGACCTTAGCCTTTGCAAAAATCATCACCCATTCATAATTTGACTTTTCAACATTGCATGAGTGAAGGAGTGAGCTGCAATCAACTAGTTGAAGGCGGCTGAGATTTCTGACCCATCCTTAGCTTATAAAACCTCATCTCTCATGCATTGACAACAAATTTCTAACTATAATATGCTCAAGAGAAGAGGTCAAGAATATTGCATACCTGTACCTACCTAATGGTTGTTGGAGAGAGATGCATGTTGCTGCTGAGTTGATGTTGATGTGCAGGTGTTGGATGGTGATGTTGATGATCATGATGCTGCTGTTGCTACTAAGCTCTGGAGGAGCTTCTTTGACCTCTGGATCTCCTTTAAAACTGCTCACTACCAATCATGTAGGTGTTGTTTTGTATCCTGTAGGTTTATAGGATAGCAACTTGTTTTGTCCATATCTCCCAAATGGTAGACTGGATTGAGCTGAAACTTTTTGAGCATGTTTCCATCATCATTATGCAACTCCCCATAGAAAAATTTTGGTCAATGGATGCACGAATATTGAGAAAAACTAAACATGGGTGAAGGTGATGGAGGCCGATTTCTTGGAAATCGTGCACTGGAATTTGCTAAAATTGCTTGGGAATGTTACCATAATCCATATGCATATCCCAATGAAACAACTTTTTAAATGGATGCACGGATATTCAGAAAATGCAAAAATGGCTAAAGGTGATGGAGGCCAATTTCTTGGAAACTGTGCACTGGAATTTGCTGAAATTGCTTGAGCATGTTACCATCATCCATATGCATCTCCCTTGAAACAGACTAGCCAATGGATGCCTGGTTTTCAAGTTATGGCAAAAGAAAATTTCTGCTCTATGTATTTTTGTATCCTGTAGTAAAACAGAGCATCCTGTAGTTTTTTAGGACAGCAAGGAAAATGAGTTGTAAAATCTTGAGAATGATGGGTGGATGGCAAAAATAGATGAGAGTGATGGATTGGCATGGCCTTGCCCTTTTTGGATCATTTGAGTGAAGTAGGAGAAAGTCAAAATTTCACTTCTTTTTACTAGGCTTGACCAATTTTCCTTTTGGTACCAACTTGTTCTTTTTGCTTCAGAGAGTACATGCATGCATGGAGCAAGGATTCTTTTATTTTTTGTCAATTTTTTTGTTCTAGGCCTACTAACTGCCTCAATGACGTTTTCAACTATTAGGTCTGCCTAGGCACCTCAAAGGATATTTTCACCTAGGATCTTCTTTTTTCTCTTTTTTTTTCAACCCATTGACCACCTCATGGAGGTTTTCAATCAATGAGCCAATCTGAGGTGCCTCCAAGGAGCTTTTCACCCTAGATTTTTATTTTTTCTCTTATTTTCATATATATATATATATATATATTCTTCTACCCTACCCTACTTGAAAAGAAAAATCACTTTCAAGGATAAGAATAATTCCAATGGAGCCATGTGCACATCAAGATGATAGACAAAATGATCTGGAGGCTTGAAATGTATGCTTTGACATGTACCTGCATTCCAGAGACCAAATGATTTGACTTTGAAAGGATTAAGCATAGTTGAGGAAGAGAGTGATGCTGCAATTTAGTGACTGCCTGGAACCATATTTCAATATAGTTGTGATGTCTATAGTCCACTTGCTGATTTAGATCATCTTGTATGTCCTCTTCTACCATGACCTTCAAGTCTTCCTCTTTTTGCTGATTGATCTCTTGAATACATGGAGGATTTGATGGTAACCATGAGAGAGTTCTCTCAATCTTTGATTTTGATGTCTGCTCTTCATCAAATGCAACCCATTGTTCTTTGATCTTTCCTTTGAGTCTTCTTCTTCTAGATGTGTTCCTTCAATGATATCAATATAAACTATTTTTTGCAATACTCTTCCTGAGCTATGGTGAATACCATTGAGCTCAAGAGGAGTTGTTTGGAAGTGTTGTACCTCAGCATTGTAAGTGGGCTGAGCTACTTCAATGTGTGGATTTGGAAATGGTGGTACAGGTAGTTGAGTGGGAGTGTCTATTTGAGATGGATGTGGATGAGGTTGAGGTTGTGGTGGAGGTGAATGGTAGGGATAACATGGAGTTCGGTATGGAGGATATTGAGGAAAATACTGAGGATATTGTGGATGGCTCCCATAAGTTCCTTGCCAACCTTGTTGCCAAGATTGGTTTTGGAGTTGAAATGGCCAATGTTGCTAAGGAAAGGGTGTGTTCCAATTACTTTGAGGTGGATGTGCATAAGCTTGAAATTGTGAATTAGGCTCTTGCATCATATCAGGCTAAATAGACTGCCATGGTCCTCTTGGAGCTAGATAACATTGTTGCATTGGAAATTGACTTGCTCCATTGTCCTCTTGGTGAACTTCCTTCAACTTTGGTAATGAGGAGTAACATTTAACATCATGTGATTCTACATGGACAACACAAACATCTTCTTTTTGCTCATTTTGTATTTTTAACATTTGTAATTGTTTGGTTAGATTGCTAAGAATTTATGTTTTAAAGTCATAAAGCAAATTTCCAAGTTTAGCTTGACTTACCGATCTTGATGTTGATTTACCTACTCTTGTTTTTCCTCTTGATATGTGTTGGCATATTTCACAAATTTCCTCAAATGATAATTGATATACATCACCTCTACTTATGAGATTAATGATATCAATCCACTCATCCCTAATTGTTCTAAGAGGGTTTTTAGTGTGTCAAATCCTAAATGATGTAGTTTTGCCCTCTTAAGATTATACATGAACCGAGTCTCTATTAGATCCTCTAGACTCTCATCTTCTCTTTGATTCATTCTAAATATTTCTTCTTTAAGATCATGATCTTTGTATTTTTCTAGGAATATATTTTGCATATCATTCCATGATCTTATTGAATAAGTCCCTAAACTCATGAACCATTTAAGAGCTCTATCCTTCAATGTTGCTGGAAACAATCTCAATTTTTGAGTTTTTAATAAGCAACCATAAGATCTACAAACAATCTCAAATTCAAAGAGAAAGGTTTTTGGATCCTCTGACCCTAGACCATGAACTTTTGGAAGAAAATATGGAGGGATGTTCTTCATGTGCACACTTCCATCAGTATCTTGAATGGGAAATCCGATAGGATCTTCCACATTGTCATCATTGCCATCAATTTCTTCTACATTCTTTGTCATCTTCTTCTTCTACCTGCAAAAATAAATAGTGATGTGGTTCTTACTACACCACGTGATCGATTGGGGGGGTGGGTTGGTGTTGGAGATTTTTTTTTTTATGTTTTTATGATTGAATGAAAACTATAATGTAATGCAATTTTCTACTATTGAAATTAAATATGGCTAATGAAAATATTTTTTTGTTTTTGAAAAAATTAGAAAGAAATGAATCAACTCGCGAATAAAATAATGCATACTTTGACACCTCCCCGACAATGGTGCAAAAAAGTGATGAGCCTCGGTATTGCAACAAGAATGTTGCAACTCCCAAGGCTACTGACTTTAATTATAAACTCGAGGTTCGTACAAACTTAAGAGATGTCGGCACTATATGTGTGTTGTACAATGTGTCCTTCCTTTTTTATCATGATATGATGGAGTGAATGTACTGAAGTCAAATCCTAAACTAATTTCAGAAAATGAAATGTTCGAAATGGAACCTTAACCTATTGCAAGAAAGAAAGTACAAGGAAAGAGACAAAAATTCAATGCTAAATCACACCATTTCCTAACTAACTGCCAAGAAACTATGCTTTGCAATAATGCTAAATTATCATGAACCAAATGCTACTATATAAGCATGGAAGTAAGAAGCATCAAACATCAATAATGTGCAAGTAAAGGGATTGAAATAAATCTGTTTTTGTCTTTTTGTCTTTTCATGCAAAATCAAGTACGTAAACTAATTTCTTTTGGTGATGTGGCAGGTGAATTAAGGATGTTGGAGATCGGATGGAAGGGTTAGGAGATGGTTGGATGGTGTGGGAGACCCTTGGGAGGATTTTGGTGACTTCCTAGAGGTTTTCTCTCAATTCGGCCTCAAAATAACCCATTTCAGGAAAACCTACAAGATGTACTAGAAACCTACAAGATGATCCTATAGGAATTACAGTGGACCTACAGGATAAAACCGAGAGAAAAATGTGAGGTGTTGGAGGTGATGGGAGGCCTAGGAAAGGTGTTTAATGGGTGTAATGGAGTGGGAAAATTCCTAGTATCACTCAGAACTCAAAATCAAAGTCGAGAGATGGATGGATTCGCTCAAAAATCTCAGAGAAATTTCCTTGTAAAATGATGAAATTGGTGAGGGTTTAATGACCAAGTAAATCAAATCCAAATTGGATGGGATAAATTTTTTTTATTAACTAGGATGTCTTAGGTCCCTATTCCAAGTGGAATCACTCAAAAATGCTTATGTTAACCCATGCAATAAAAAACATTACTAGTCGAAAATCTAGAAATTTGAGAACTAGTGAGCTAGTAAATCTAAGAAATGCCTAACCAAATCAAGTGAAAATGCAATGGGGTAACTTTTTTTATGAACTATAATTTTTTTTTGATATAATTCACTTGGAATCAATTCGACTAAATCTCGTTAGCATGCTCTAAAAAATAGCAGAAATTTATTGTTCTTTGCTAAAAAGGAGGTCCAATAATCTAGATTTGGGAATAAGAAGACTAATCCAAGCAACTCAATGATTATTATGAACTTCCAAAGATTTTCCAAAAATGAAATAATTCTTGTGATCCTACAAAAGAACTTACATAAACCATTTAACTCAATCCTACTACAAGAAATTATTAATCCTAAATGCAAAAATAGAAAGACATAAAAACTAGAGATGCATGTGGATAAGCAATGAAAAGAAGGAAATAAAATGATATAAAAAGGCTCTGAGGCTCCTAGGATGGCCAAGACCAAGGAAACTCAGAGACCCATGGAGGAGAACAAGATTTAGAAGCTGAACATGACACTAATCTTCACTATTTTCATCAATAGAATTACATCTCTGCAAGAAAATATGATGGAGCTACAAGAATACAAGCTCTCTCCACAATAACACTAATGAAAATCTCCCCCTAGAGGAAAATTCGACTTGGTACTTATACAAAATGATTAGGAATCATTCCCCACGAATGGAGGAAGATTTCCCCACTAAAATCCCTTGATTAGTGGATCGAGTCCCCAATACTAGGAATTTGCATTAAATGACAAGGAACACATTCCTAAATTTTCTGAATCATTCCCTAGAGGAAATGTTGACTTGGTACTTATACAAAATGATTAAGAATCATTCCCCGTGGATGGAGGAAGCTTTCCCCACCGAAATCCCTTGATTAGTGGATCTGCTCCCTTGATTGGTGGATCTGCTCCCTTGATTAATGGAACACATTCCTAGATTTTCTCAATCATTGGAGTTCCACAATTTTTGCCATAATTCCATAATATCTTGTTGACTTATTATTTATTGTTGATCCTCTAGTAGTAGGGAATAAGTCCCTAAATTATCTCCTCCTCCAACTCTTCATAATCTGCCCAATATTCTCATAATATTCCATAAAAAATAAATAATATTAGGCACAAATATTCAATTATTCATAAACCTTCCTAATGAATATATTAAAGTTAAAAATAAATTATCTAATGCAAAAAAGAGAGGTTTAATGTGTTGAAGGATGGTCATAGGCCTTAACTTATGTTTTAAATTAGAGGCATGGGCCTTAATTTATGTCTAATTTAGAGGCCCATCAAAGTGGGAGAAGAGAATACTTTTTGGCCCATTAACTGTGCCCAAGACACACTTTTCTTCCCAAAAATTGTGTCAACACACTTTTCAGGTGAGTTTTTGCATTCTATCATTTTTCAAAAAAAAAATCAAAATTTTCAAGTTTTGTCGACTGTGTTGTGTCTGTGCCGAGAAGGGTTCTTGTTATTTCCCAAGCCACATCTAGGACTAGACCCACTTATTAGTTTCTCATTGAGGAAGGAAAATCCCCCTAAGGTTTAGAGTATACCTCCATCATTTAGGAAGATAATTGTTGAGTTGAGGAGTTTAGTGTGCAACATTTTCAACCACTAAGTTTTAGAGTTTTTTTCACAATTTTACAACTTTTGCATAGGTTACTTCATCATTTTACTGTCTTTATATTTTAGTGTTTCCTTTCCCCCTTAGGATCCCCTTGTGCATCATGTTTTTCAGAGTTTCTTACCTATGCTTTTCCATCATTTTCACCCCTGATGTTTTTTGTTTTTCTGTAACATTTTCTGCAACCTTTTTCCTTGAGATCCCAATCCATTTGACATTAAATCTTTTGGCCATTTTTATGTCTTTGAGTTGCTTGTTTGCCTTAAATTTTTTAGCTACTTGATAGCCTTCTTGGGTGGGGGGTTGTGTTCTTGAATTTGTTGTTTATTTTACTGTACATTTTCAACATTATTTACAATTTTTCAGCACTTTATTTTCAGCAGCACATGGCATCATCAAAATGTTCTTAATTAACTCATCCACTTGGCACATTATTTTCACACATGCACACCCTAAGAGAACGTGAGCTTGGTTAACACTGCCAAACCAAGACTTGAAACACTACACCTTAATAATTTAACTCACATAGATTAATCCCACTTGGGAATTGGGGCCAAAACAATATTTGTAGTTAGTTGTAGGATCAGTAGGATAGGCTTCCAATAACACCCATTGATCACTTACATTGAGACATAAAAAGTTTGACATATTGGGGAGCGTAAAATACTTCAACATCCCATGGTCCAAATCTATAATGCGTCAGAAACTCAATTCAAAGGGGGTTAGGCTAGATCACGGTGTGAGTTGTTCTCCTCGGGGCTACCCAACCTATGGTAGGGAATTTTGTGCCATGGTTGATCACCAAGAACCTAAAGAATCGACCACCCCCCATGGGACGAGGGTAACCTTAGTGGCCAATCTTAGGAAAACACCCTATAGGATTGGTTGTGGGCAACCAATTGGGCCTCTACCCCACCTTTCTATAGACAACTTTGCTTATAGGGATCAGATTTTGTCAAGTAAGAAGTCTCTTGGAAGGTCATCTGAAACAATAGATCTAAGACTTGTTTCGAGATTTAGATCACCTTTAAGTAGAATTATAGTAGCATATCATTATAGTTAGTTTTTACTTGCACCACAACACTAGTGTTTTCTTGTTGTTTGTTACTCTTCTCTCCTATCATCGCCCTTTAATCTATTGAGTCATTGTCATATTAACACCATTGTGCCTCCTAGGAATTTATCAAGGAGACTTCATGGCCTTTGCCCTAATTTTCCTTTAGGAAATCTTACTCCTCCCCATTGAGTTATAGTTCAACCTCTTAGTCCTCCATTTAGTCCCCATACTGACTCTAGTTCTTCTAATTCTTCCAATTCTTCTTCTAATTCCATATCTTCCCAACATCGTATCGCCACCATGTCAGGTTGTTGGGTCCCTATAATACTAGTGATGACCCCATTACTATTGTATTTGTACCCCTTATTAATATTTTTGTGCCCCTATTGTCCCCATATTGTTATTACTGGGCCCCATAGAATCCCTCTATTGTTATTTTTTGTGGCTTTATATATTATTGTTAGGTCGACTGGGTTATATTGTACTCCTTAGCCCTATTATAGAAATGACGGTTTATCATTTGAATCATCAAGAATGGTTCATTTTGTAATGTAAAGGAGGCTCCCCCCTCGAAGAGGCTGAATTCTAAGCGTTGATCTATCTTTTCTATCTTTTCTTGAGCTGGTTTCATAACATTTGGTATCAGAGCTTTGGATTCTAGTGTTTCACTGCTCCAAATAGGTCATCGTGGCATTTTCGTTATAACTTTTTTTTTCTGCGATGTTTTAGAAGCTAAACAAAAAACCCATTTGAGAAGACATCGCACTGAATCGCAGGTCCGAATTTCAGAGCTTTTCGCACTATATTTTCAGAGATATGAACTGAGGAAGTTGGTCCTTTTGCAGAATCCTGAATTACATTCAAAACAGGTGACCTGGGGAAAAGCGTCATATATTCTCTCTGAGCATCAGATTGAAATTTCGTAAGAAGGTACAGAAAGAGGATGGACTGTAGTTTCTTCTATATATTTTTTAGAGCCAAAAGTCAAAATAGGGACACATGGCACATCATACAAGTTCGCTCTACTGAATTAGTCTATAATCAAGTCACTGTGGGAGAATTGGCATAACTCTTCATTAGAGAATCCAATTGGGGTCAAACTGGTGGCATTGAAAAGAGGACACAAAGGGCTACTGCATGTCGCAATTTTAGAATTGGATGATCTGAAATTACAGAGATACATCAGAGGCAATATCGAGCTCCTACAAAGTGAAAAAAGGTGCGTATTTTTTTTAAATGTTTCCTTAAGCTTGGTTTGAAAAATAATTTTGAAGGAATTCAAAGGGCATAGTGAAGCATTATTATCAATAATTGATGCCCCGAAGAAAGTAAATGGAAACACCTAGTAGGCGACCTGAAAGCTCTAGCATGACTCATGAAGAAGAGGAAGAAATGCAACATGATATATCAAAATTATGAGACCAAGTGCAACAAGTGTCACTTGCACAAAAAGGTATAGAAGCTAAGATGAATGATGTGGAAGCTAAGATGGATGATTTGAAGATAGATTTGAAGACAAACATGGAAGAATTGAAGATAAATATGAATAGGTTGCTACAAGAAAGGGTCACTAAGGGTGAAAGGGTAGTAAAGGAAACTCATGATGAGAACAAAAGAAATGTTAATCATGATTCCATAGACTCTAATGTTGGATCGAAGACCCACCATATTCCCAAAATCGATATGAGGAAGTTTGATGGCAAGGATCCCGCAACATGGATATTACAGATGGAGCAATTTTTCGATCTCAATAATGTGCAAAACACACAAAAGGTACGTATAGCAACTTTATATTTGGAACCAAATCAGTTTGTATGGTATCAATGGCTTTGCTCTCGTAAACAATTTATCACTTGGCAAATTTTTACGAAAGAATTGATAGCACATTATGAGGATACAAAAAGCAACACTTTTTTGAGCCAATTGATAAGTCTCAAACAAAAGGGTTCAATAATGGAGTACATTGAGGAGTTTCAAAAATTGAACATAAGGGTAAAAGATATTCCAGAGGAGCATAG